>CM042856.1:6968986-6993986 GCA_023658055.1 Thaleichthys pacificus
TTGCCTCTGTCGTTGAATGTGTGTGTGCACTCGTTACCGTGCATATGTTGTGTGTGTATGTGTGTGTTGTGTATGTGCCGTTTGCCCTTGCATATTGTGTGTTTGTAGGTGTGTTGTGTGCGTGTGCCTCCTGCCAGAGTGATGTGTGATGGTTTGGCCTATTATCTTATGGCCAGTCATGCTGGCGGTGTCGAATTGACACTGAGCAGCACCCTGCTATGTCAGGGTGGGAGACATTGGTGTTGTGTTCAGTGATGGTTCTAGTGTCACATGCCAAAAAAAAGCCCACAAAAGAAAGCCCAGGGCACCGTAGACACACAGTTAGACACATTTAGACACACATAGACACACAGGACCACTTTCTCTGTCTCTCTCTCCCTCTCTCTCTTCTACTTACTCTTGTCTCTTCTCTCTTCTTCTATCTCTTTTTATTTCAGCATTTTTCTTTCCATCCTCTCTTGAGAGGAACTCCTCTATGTGTTCCTTTCCTTTCCCTCTTTATCTCCTTCCTCTTTCCCTCCATCTTCTCTCTCTTTTTCTCTCAATTTATGCACTTTTGTCTCGCTTATCGCTTTTTTCTCCCACTCATAGTCCTCTCCGCACTCTCTTCTGTTCCCTCTCTCACTCTCTCTTTCCCATTCTCTGGTCAAGGAAAAAAAAAAAAAAAGAGGAAAGGGGAATTTCACCTGGCTAATGTTTATATCCAAAATCAGTACAAGAGGTAAGCAAAGCCCTAATCCCACAGGCCACACTCTCCCCAAACAACCAACCCACCCTGCGCCTCCTCCCACCCTCCGCCTCTGCGTCACCAGTAATGTAATGATGTTCCAGTGGTGAACGCCCTCTCCCTCCTCCTCACCTAATCACTCAAGAGCAGTTAGGTAAAGTCAGTTGTGTCGATAAAAGCCCTGACACGCTAGGCAGTGCACAGAGTTGCAGGTTCTGTACATATGCTGACCTTGTCCAGCATGGTCTTTCTGGTGATGTGTCCGAGAACATCAGGAACTCTTGTCATAATGGGCTTGTGTTGAAGCTCTCTATATGATGGGAAGAGTTATGGGCTGTGTTGAGCTCTCTTAATGATTGGAATGATGTTCCGGGCTGGTTGAAGCTCTAATGATGGATGTCTCCGGAGCTGCGTTGAACGCCTCTAATGATGGAATGGTCCTGTGGCTCTGTGTTGAAGCTCTATGATGGAAGATGCTGCGGCTTTCTGACAGGTGGTATACAAAAGGATTTACCGCACAAATAACAAAATGATGTAAGATCAAGTTCTCATGTAACGTCGTACGAAATGCACACAAAATAGACTCACACCACAAGACTATTCTCACACAACAGACATCACCACCTACTCTTCCTTCCTCTCTCTCTCTCTCTCTCTCTCTCTCTCTATCTCTCTCTCTACTCTCTCTCTCTTTCTCCTCTCTCCTCTCCTCCTCTCTCTCTCTCTCTCTCTCTCTCTTTCTCATACACACACAAACACCAAACACACACACAGACACAGACTTTCCAGCCTGGTCTTCCTGTCTGCACGTGGGTTTGGGTGGTGGATTGGCTGAGCGTGATGACCAGAGAGCAGACCGGGAAGTTTTTTTGTCCCTGCTCTGAATGGACTGAGCACCCTCCTCTAACCCACTGGGACCTGAGCAGATCTGAGCTTGGGTTGTTGTAGGCTTGTGTCTGGAAGGACGGGTGAGAGAGAAAGAAGTACTAGTGTGGTGTGTGTATGTTATCTGAGAACTCTTTTAGAACGCGTGTTGTTTGTGTGGTGGTTGGGAAAGTAGTTGAATGGGGGCTTGTTATGCGTCGTCTTTTCTAGGTGTCACATGACAGCCAGTGGAAGAGGTCAAGAGGATCGTCTCTTTAAGCCTGCTAGCAGGGTAGGGGTCGTTGTCCTTAGAACCTCAGTAACCTTATCGGGTCCTTGTGGTTCTGTGAGATAATCCCCACTTAGCAGAGTGAGTGGAATCTCTCATCCCTACAACCTCAGGTGGACATGGTGCCCAAACCTGTCCAATCGGTCCTTTCGTCCTTGTGAGATCAACCCCACTAGCAGAAGGAGTGGAAGAGAGTGGAATCTCTCAAGTGGAAGTGGAAGTGGAATTAGTGGAAAAGTCCCCACTTAGCAGAAAGGAGTGGGAATCTCTTCTCCCTAAACACCCAGGTGGCCATGGTGCCCAACCACTCCATCTCCTCCTCCTGCGGCTCCTCCCCCATCTCCTCCTCCTCCACCTCCTGCTCCTCCTCTGCCACCTCCTGCTGCTTCCTTCCCCCATCTCGCTCCTCCCACCCTCCTCCTCCATCTCCTCCTTCCTGCCAGCCTCCTCCCCCATCTCCTCCTCCACCTCCTCCTCCTGCTCCTCCTCTGCCACCTCCTGCATCTCCTCCATCTCCTCCTCCATCTTCTGCCCCCTTCACCTCCGCCCCTCTCGCACCTCCTCATCCCCCCCCCCCCCTTCCTCTCCTCCCCCTCCACTTCTGTCTCCTTCTAAATTCGATAGCAGGAGTCGATGAAAATAGCACGGGGGGGCTCACTTTACTGTAAATCACCCTCCCTCCCTCCCTCCTCCCTCCCCCACACACCTAGTGTGTGCCGGCAGATATTAGCATTGATGTCACGTTGTTGTGTGTTCTTAGCTCCTGTCTCCAGGCCAGTCCTCGGCAGAGAGCCTCTGCAGCCAGGGTCCAGGCAGCAGCCCTGGGGGCTCCGTCTCCTGATGAGCTGGCCCGCTTCCTCGCTGGCGCTGGTGTTGAGGACAGGATGTCTCCTCGGTGTCGCCATGCCGTGACCACACGCATCGTCCTGCAGGTCCGCCTCGCAGCCTGGGGGAGATCGGATTCTCCAGATGACTCTCTGGATCCAGGAACCAACGTTTGAGTTGGTGTGAGACCTCGTGTCCAGGAACAGTTGAGAAAAGGTTTTATCGTCATGAAAATATACGTTTGTAAAAATATTGATTGGGAATCTTCTGAAAAATGGGAAGCCGTTTGGGGCCCTGTGATTGATTACGCAGCTGAACTAAAGCCTTTACAGGACAATCGAAGCACTCACGATTGATGCATCTTCAGTCAATGCATGTCAATACACTCTGTCAATACGTCAACACACTTCAAATCATTAACCGTGTTGTTGTTTTGCAGGTTGTTTCGGCTACTGTTGACTGTGTTTAGAAGGAAAGGCTGGTTCCTGGTGAGTCTGCTTGTTGTTTTGATTCCTATGCTGTCTTTAATATTTATTCTTTATTGCATCTGCTGAAATGAAATTCTTAATGTTCTATATACTAGCAGGTGAGTTATGCCTCAGTCTGAGGCAGGTGAGTAGTATCAGTGTGAGGCAGGTGAGGAGTGTCAGTGTGAGGCAGGTTAGTAGTGTCAGTGTGAGCAGGTTAGTAGTGTCAGTGTGAGGCAGGAGAGTAGTGTCAGTGTGAGGCAGGTGAGGAGTGTCAGTGTGAGGCAGGTTAGTAGTGTCAGTGTGAGGCAGGTTAGTAGTGTCAGCGTGAGGCAGGTGAGTAGTGTCAGTGTGAGGCAGGTTAGTAGTGTCAGTGTGAGGCAGGTTAGTAGTGTCAGTGTGAGGCAGGAGAGTAGTGTCAGTGTGAGGCAGGTGAGGAGTGTCAGTGTGAGGCAGGTTAGTAGTGTCAGTGTGAGGCAGGTTAGTAGTGTCAGTGTGAGGCAGGTGAGTTATGCATCAGAGTGAGGCAGCAGGTGCTGACTGACACATAGAATGAGACTAAAGTGTTTACATTCTGAATCCCCTGACTCACAGCTCATCAAGACAGAGATTAAAACACACAAAGCTTGGATCAGGCGATTCACTAAAATACCTTCAGAGTGTCCACGCTCTCCTCTCCGCTCACCCCCCAGTCCTGCATGCTGTACTCACATGATCCCAGTTAGTACGAGAGAGAAGCAGAAGAGTGTATGCATGTGTCTGTGTTTGTGTGTGTGTGTGGAGAAAAAGTGCACAACAGAGGTTTAAATATACGTTTGGCTGGTATATATATATATAGATACTATGCGTGTGTGTGTGTACATGATTGGCTCGACAGCATGAGAGAAAGCGAGTGGAAGTGCCAGGAGGCCGAGTGGGAAGGATGGAGTGATGGAGGGGGTGGAGGGGTGGAGGGAGGAGGGGAGGAGGGAGGAGGGAGGAGGGGAGGAGGGGAGGAGGCGGGGTGACATTGAAGCCGATCATCTGCCATTTATCAAGTAGCAGGGGACTCACTAGAAGTTTTCCTCCTCTGCACAGTGGGAAGATGAATTGCGTGCAGCCGGCCCTAGCTCAGAGGGAATGAGAAACACACGCCTAAGGTAACACACACACACACGCATATGCACATGCACATGCACACGCACTCACACAAGCACTCGCACGCACACACGCACACAGATGCTCTCTCACCCGCACACAGATACACACACTAACACACACAGACACACGTACTAGCCATCCTCTCCACCGCTGTTGGGTTTCCTGGAGCCAGCATCTCTCAGGGGGCTGTCTGAGGTACGGCGTCCAGAGAGACAGGCTCATCTTGGGGTTAGGGCTCTCTGGATGTCAGTGGTGGTGGTGCTGGATTCATGGAAAGGCCAGTGGTGCAACTGCGTGGTACACACACACACACACTCAAACACACACAGCAGTGAGGGGCCAGGCAGCTCTAACATATACAGACACACACAAACACACACTCACAAGCACACGAACACACACATCAGTGATTCGTCAGGCAGCTCTAATAGACACGCACAGCTCTAATTTACAAACGCACGCACGCGCGCACACACACACACACACACGAGAACCCAAACACACGGTGATGTGTGGTCAGGCAGCTCTAATATGGTCAGGCAGCTCTAATATGGCCCTGCAGGATCATGTAATGAGCTATGGAGAGCAGTGAGGTCCGTGGAGAAAGATCTCAATCACTGGATGGGATCTGACAGCGTGTGTGAGAGGGATGTATATATGTGGTGTGTGTGTGTGTGTGTGTGTCCTGCACCATATAGATAGCAGTAAAGAGACTGAGAAACAGAGAGGAGAAAGAGAGAAGGAGCCATTAAGGGAGAGAAAACGAGAAGGGAGAGAGAGGAAGAGCGAGAGAGAAAGAAACCTTCGTTTACGGGTTTTGCGTGTGTTGTTATGTAAGTGAGAACAGTCTCTTGTGGGTCTTACCTCAACAAATCTTCCGTCTCTCCCCTTTTACTAGCCTTGGAGGCCAGCAGCAAACCTGGCAGGCTCATCTGTTTCGCTCACAGAAGAAAAGCAAGGGTATTGGATAACCATAAACGCTTGTTTTCTGTACTGTGTGACTCCTCGTGGGTCAGTACCAGCAGCTGGCTGTCGGACCAGGAGACTCTGCACCTCTCCTCTTCTCCTCTCTTCCTCTTCTCCTCTCCTCTTCCTGTCCTCTGCCTCTCTTCTTCTCCTCTTCTGTGCTTTCAACAACTCTTCATGTCCTCTTGTCCTTTTCCTCTCCTCTCTTCCTCCTCTCTCTTCACACTCCAGAGGGACCAGGAGGAGCCTCAGAGAGCATGCTGTGGTGAAAGAGACAAGAGAGAGAGAGAGTGAGAGAGAGAGAGAGAGAGAGAGAGAGAGAGAGAGAGAGAGAGGAGAGAGAGAGAGAGAGAGAGAGAGAGAGAGAGAGAGAGAAAGAAAGAAAGAAAGAGAAATAATGGAGCGAGAAAGGGATTTAGAGAGAAAATGAGATGAGAAAGAGAGGGATGGAGAGAGAGAGAAATAGACAGATGGAGAGAGAGAGAGAGAGAGAGAGAGAGAGAGGGGTGTATTGAGGGAGAGAGACGGAGAGAGAAAGGGAGGTGAGACAGAGAGGGATAAAGAGATGGAGAGACAGATGGAGAAAGGGAGAGATGGAGAAGTAGAGGGACTGTGTGCATGTGTGTGAGCACATGTGTGTGTGTGCGTGCTTGTGCAGGACAAGGGAAACCTCAACGCCATTTCAGCCTGGCGCTGCTGCAGTGAGCAGAGCCCGGAGGGGGCGTGTGGCCCTCCAGAGGTAAAGGTCTCGCTACATTAGCAGAATGTTTCACTGTAATTATTCTAACTTCCCTGAAAAGACAGCTATAATATAACTCAGTCAAGTAGCTATTTCAGGCTTATATAACAGCATGCGGTATGTTTAAGATTCAGCACCATGATCTTCTCTTTTTTTTTTTTTTTTTGTTTCCCTCCCTTCCTTTTCTTCCTCTCTCAACATCCTCTTACTCTTCCCCGTTTGTTGTGTGAGAGAGTCATGGTGCGAATCTTAAACATACCGCATGCTGTTATATAAGCCTGAAATAGCTACTTGACTGAGTTATATTATAGCTGTCTTTTCAGGGAAGTTAGAATAATTACAGTGAAACATTCTGCTAATGTAGCGAGACCTTTACCTCTGGAGGGCCACACGCCCCCTCCGGGCTCTGCTCACTGCAGCAGCGCCAGGCTGAAATGGCGTTGAGGTTTCCCTTGTCCTGCACAAGCACGCACACACACACATGTGCTCACACACATGCACACAGTCCCTCTACTTCTCCATCTCTCCCTTTCTCCATCTGTCTCTCCATCTCTTTATCCCTCTCTGTCTCACCTCCCTTTCTCTCTCCGTCTCTCTCCCTCAATACACCCCTCTCTCTCTCTCTCTCTCTCTCTCTCTCTCCATCTGTCTATTTCTCTCTCTCTCCATCCCTCTCTTTCTCATCTCATTTTCTCTCTAAATCCCTTTCTCGCTCCATTATTTCTCTTTCTTTCTTTCTTTCTCTCTCTCTCTCTCTCTCTCTCTCTCTCTCTCTCTCTCCTCTCTCTCTCTCTCTCTCTCTCTCTCTCTCTCTCTCTCTCTCACTCTCTCTCTCTCTTGTCTCTTTCACCACAGCATGCTCTCTGAGGCTCCTCCTGGTCCCTCTGGAGTGTGAAGAGAGAGGAGGAAGAGAGGAGAGGAAAAGGACAAGAGGACATGAAGAGTTGTTGAAAGCACAGAAGAGGAGAAGAAGAGAGGCAGAGGACAGGAAGAGGAGAGGAGAAGAGGAAGAGAGGAGAAGAGGAGAGGTGCAGAGTCTCCTGGTCCGACAGCCAGCTGCTGGTACTGACCCACGAGGAGTCACACAGTACAGAAAACAAGCGTTTATGGTTATCCAATACCCTTGCTTTTCTTCTGTGAGCGAAACAGATGAGCCTGCCAGGTTTGCTGCTGGCCTCCAAGGCTAGTAAAAGGGGAGAGACGGAAGATTTGTTGAGGTAAGACCCACAAGAGACTGTTCTCACTTACATAACAACACACGCAAAACCCGTAAACGAAGGTTTCTTTCTCTCTCGCTCTTCCTCTCTCTCCCTTCTCGTTTTCTCTCCCTTAATGGCTCCTTCTCTCTTTCTCCTCTCTGTTTCTCAGTCTCTTTACTGCTATCTATATGGTGCAGGACACACACACACACACACACACCACATATATACATCCCTCTCACACACGCTGTCAGATCCCATCCAGTGATTGAGATCTTTCTCCACGGACCTCACTGCTCTCCATAGCTCATTACATGATCCTGCAGGGCCATATTAGAGCTGCCTGACCATATTAGAGCTGCCTGACCACACATCACCGTGTGTTTGGGTTCTCGTGTGTGTGTGTGTGTGTGCGCGCGTGCGTGCGTTTGTAAATTAGAGCTGTGCGTGTCTATTAGAGCTGCCTGACGAATCACTGATGTGTGTGTTCGTGTGCTTGTGAGTGTGTGTTTGTGTGTGTCTGTATATGTTAGAGCTGCCTGGCCCCTCACTGCTGTGTGTGTTTGAGTGTGTGTGTGTGTGTACCACGCAGTTGCCACCACTGGCCTTTCCATGAATCCAGCACCACCACCACTGACATCCAGAGAGCCCTAACCCCAAGATGAGCCTGTCTCTCTGGACGCCGTACCTCAGACAGCCCCCTGAGAGATGCTGGCTCCAGGAAACCCAACAGCGGTGGAGAGGATGGCTAGTACGTGTGTCTGTGTGTGTTAGTGTGTGTATCTGTGTGTCGGGTGAGAGAGCATCTGTGTGCGTGTGTGCGTGCGAGTGCTTGTGTGAGTGCGTGTGCATGTGCATGTGCATATGCGTGTGTGTGTGTGTTACCTTAGGCGTGTGTTTCTCATTCCCTCTGAGCTAGGCCCGGCTGCACGCAATTCATCTTCCCACTGTGCAGAGGAGGAAAACTTCTAGTGAGTCCCCTGCTACTTGATAAATGGCAGAATGATCGGCTTCAATGTCACCCCGCCTCCTCCCCTCCTCCCCTCCTCCCTCCTCCCTCCTCCCCTCCTCCCTCCACCCCTCCACCCCCTCCATCACTCCATCCTTCCCACTCGGCCTCCTGGCACTTCCACTCGCTTTCTCTCATGCTGTCGAGCCAATCATGTACACACACACACGCATAGTATCTATATATATATATACCAGCCAAACGTATATTTAAACCTCTGTTGTGCACTTTTTCTCCACACACACACACAAACACAGACACATGCATACACTCTTCTGCTTCTCTCTCTCGTACTAACTGGGATCATGTGAGTACAGCATGCAGGACTGGGGGGTGAGCGGAGAGGAGAGCGTGGACACTCTGAAGGTATTTTAGTGAATCGCCTGATCCAAGCTTTGTGTGTTTTAATCTCTGTCTTGATGAGCTGTGAGTCAGGGGATTCAGAATGTAAACACTTTAGTCTCATTCTATGTGTCAGTCAGCACCTGCTGCCTCACTCTGATGCATAACTCACCTGCCTCACACTGACACTACTAACCTGCCTCACACTGACACTACTAACCTGCCTCACACTGACACTCCTCACCTGCCTCACACTGACACTACTCTCCTGCCTCACACTGACACTACTAACCTGCCTCACACTGACACTACTAACCTGCCTCACACTGACACTACTCACCTGCCTCACGCTGACACTACTAACCTGCCTCACACTGACACTACTAACCTGCCTCACACTGACACTCCTCACCTGCCTCACACTGACACTACTCTCCTGCCTCACACTGACACTACTAACCTGCTCACACTGACACTACTAACCTGCCTCACACTGACACTCCTCACCTGCCTCACACTGATACTACTCACCTGCCTCAGACTGAGGCATAACTCACCTGCTAGTAGTATAGAACATTAAGAATTTCATTTCAGCAGATGCAATAAAGAATAAATATTAAAGACAGCATAGGAATCAAAACAACAAGCAGACTCACCAGGAACCAGCCTTTCCTTCTAAACACAGTCAACAGTAGCCGAAACAACCTGCAAAACAACAACACGGTTAATGATTTGAAGTGTGTTGACGTATTGACAGAGTGTATTGACATGCATTGACTGAAGATGCATCAATCGTGAGTGCTTCGATTGTCCTGTAAAGGCTTTAGTTCAGCTGCGTAATCAATCACAGGGCCCCAAACGGCTTCCCATTTTTCAGAAGATTCCCAATCAATATTTTTACAAACGTATATTTCATGACGATAAAACCTTTTCTCAACTGTTCCTGGACACGAGGTCTCACACCAACTCAAACGTTGGTTCCTGGATCCAGAGAGTCATCTGGAGAATCCGATCTCCCCCAGGCTGCGAGGCGGGACCTGCAGGACGATGCGTGTGGTCACGGCATGGCGACACCGAGGAGACATCCTGTCCTCAACACCAGCGCCAGCGAGGAAGCGTGGCCAGCTCATCAGGAGACGGAGCCCCCAGGGCTGCTGCCTGGACCCTGGCTGCAGAGGCTCTCTGCCGAGGACTGGCCTGAGACAGGAGCTAAGGAACACACAACAACGTGACATCAATGCTAATATCTGCCGGCACACACTAGGTGTGTGGGGGGAGGGAGGAGGGAGGGAGGGAGGGTGGATTTACAGTAAAGTGAGCCCCCCGTGGCTATTTTCATCACTCCTGCTATCGAATTTAGAAGGAGACAGAAGTGGAGGGGAGGACGAGGAAGGGGGGGGGGGGATGAGAGGTGCAGAGAGGGGCAGGAGGTGAAGGGGCAGAAGATGGAGGAGGAGCATGGAGGAGATGCAGGAGGTGGCAGAGGAGGAGCAGGAGGAGAGGGTGGAGAGGAGATGGGGGAGGAGCTGCAGGAGGAGGAGATGGAGGAGGAGGTGGAGGAGGAGATGGGGGAGGAGCAGCAGGAGTGGCAGAGGAGTAGCAGGAGGTGGAGGAGGAGGAGATGGGGGAGGAGCAGCAGGAGGTGGCAGAGGAGGAGCAGGAGGTGGAGGAGGAGGAGATGGGGGAGGAGCAGCTAGGAGGAGGAGATGGAGTGGTTTGGGCACCATGGTCCACCTGAGGTTTTAGGGATGAGAGATTCCACTCCTCTGCTAAGTGGGGATGATCTCACAGGACCGATAAGGTTACTGAGGTCTGAAGGACACGACCACTGGCTTTAAGAGACGTCCCTGGCTGTCATGTGACACCTAGAAAAGACACAGCCCCATTCAACATACTTCACACACACACGCTTCTCAGATAACATACACACACACTACTCTTGCCTCTCTCCGTCTTCCAGACACACCCCATGCTCAGATCTTGCTCAGAGTCCCAGTGGGGTTAGAGGAGGCTCCAGTCATCAGAGCAGGACAACCTCTCTCTGCTCTCTGGTCACGCTCTCACACAAACCCACTGTGCAGGAGACCAGGCTGGAAGTCTGTGTGTGTTGTTTGTGTGTGTGTGTGTGGTATGAGAGAGAGAGACGAGTAGACGAGAGAGAGAGAGAGAGGTTGAGGAGAGAGAGAGAGAGAGATGAGAGAGAGAGAGAGAGAGATGAGAGAGAGAGAGAGAGAGAGAGAGAGAGAGTAGAGAGAGAGAGTGGTGATGTACTGTATGTGTGAGAGATAGTCTTTGTGTGCTATGCGTACATGAGAAATTGATCTTACATCATTTTGTTATTTGTGCGTGTAAAATCCTTTGTGTATACCACCTGTCAGAGCCCAGAATCTTCCATCAGAGAGCTTCAACACAGCCCAGAACATTCCATCATTAGAGAGCTTCAACGCAGCCCAGAACATTCCATCATTAGAGAGCTTCAACACAGCCCGGAACATTCCATCATTAGAGAGCTTCAACACAGCCCAGAACATTCCATCATTAGAGAGCTTCAACACAGCCCATAATGACAGGAGTCTGATGTTCTCACACATCACACAGACATGCTGGACAAGGTCAGCATATGTACAGACCTGCAGCGTGTCAGGGCTCGAACACAACTGACTTACCTAACTGTCTCTGAGTGAGGCCGTTCACTGGAATCATTACTGTGACGGCAGGCGCAGGAGTGGGTTGGTGTTTGGGGAGAGTGTGGCCTGGTGGATAGGGCTGTTGCTTACGCTTGATACTGATTTGGAATTAAACATTAGCCAGGGGAATTCCTCTTTTCCTTGACCAAGGAGAATGGGAAAGAGAGAGTGAGAGGAACAGAGAGAGATCGAGAGAGGACTAGAGTGGGAGAGAAAGCGATAGCGAGACAGGCATAAATTGAGAGAAAAGAGAGAGAGAGAGATGGAGGGAAAGAGAGATAAAGAGGGAAAGAGAAGGAACAGAGAGAGAGTTCCTCTCAAGAGAGGATGGAAAGAAAATGCTGAGATAAAAAGAGATAGAGAGACAAGGAGGAAGAGAAAGAGAGAGGGAGAGAGAGACAGAGAAAGTGAGTCCTGTGTGTCTACGGTGCCCTGGGCTTGCATGACAACTAGACCATCACTGAACACACCACTGTCTCCACCTGAAATAGCAGGGCTGCTCAGTCACGCCAGCATGACTGACATAGGCCAAACTCACACACGCAGGCACACACACACCTACAAACACACATATGCAGGCACGCACATACACACACACACATGCAGGTACGAGTGCACACACACATGCACACACAGAGGCACGCTCACACGCACACCCGCCCAGCCCGCACGCACACACACACACGCAGGCACGAGCGCACACACACATGCACAGACGCATGCAAACACACTCCCAGACCCACATGCACACGCACGCACACCATGATTCTGCTAGGCCTAAATGGTGATGTTGTATTGTGTGACTGTCTTAACAGCTCTCACTACTCCACTTACTGGAAATGTCTGGCTCTCTGTGGTGCTCTGCAACACACACACACGCGCACACACACACATACACACCCGCACGCATGCACACTCACACACACAGACCCACATACAGACATACACACGCAATCATACACCCACACACATGCACTCATGCTCGCAGGTGCACACACGCAAACACACACACGCACAGATGGACAGACACGCATTTCCGAATAGCCCACTCAGGTACACTCGCGCACACACACACACACACACAGCTCAAGCAGAGGAGGTCTCAGAGGTGCTGTGTGTTTGGTCTGCAGGTGTGGCCAGTCAACCATCAAACTCAGGGACAAATAGAGAGGCAGAGGAGAGAGGCACGGCCCTGCTTAACCACCCCTGGGTGCACCAAAACAAACACACCTCTGCCTGCCCTGAGTGCACCAAAACACACCTCTGCCTGCCCTGGGTGCCCCGAAACAAATACACCCCTGCTAGCCAGGGGGGTATTCCAGCAAGCAGGTTATCTGACATACCCGGGTAAGTTAACTCCCCAGCTGACACCCAGCATCGTAGCAACATTGCCCGTAGGTTGCTGCAAAACTGTGAATCAGCTGGTGGGTTAACTTACCCGGTTATGTTTCAAAACCTGCTTAATGGAATACCCCCCAGGCCTTGAGGGTGCTGACAGGCCTTACACAAACACATTCTGGATCATAGAATTTAGATCATAAATTGCAGGTGACAGTTTACAGATTATAGATTAGTAGCTAGCACCCTGACACACGCCACACTACATCAGTTGACATGGATCAATCCCAGACATCCATTCCATAAAAGCCTTTCAGATGTGATCGAGGTGCATTTGATTCATGTCACAGATGGCAATAATGGGAATGATTCATTGGTTCAATTGCATTGGGAGATGGATATCAAGTGCACCCATTCAAGTCTTTGACACTTTTGGGTAATGGGATTAGACCCACACAGGCTCATGTCTGCCTCATAAACACCCAGACTACATTGTATAAAAGTGAATTGACTAAAGCTAGAACACTAAAGCTAGTACACTAAATCTTACATGAAAAACACACACTCTTCAGTAGGAAGATATACTAGGATGAGTGGTAAGGGTATATCTCCGTGGTAGAGCCTTTGACTGCGGATCAAGCGGCCCCCAGGTTCAAATTCCCCCTCGCACAGCGCTTTGGATGAAAGTGTCTGCTAAATGCACACCAATGTACTACTCTCACCCTTTATAGATCCTTGAGGACCTGAGGAATTTGAATCTATATTAAACCAGGAAGATATTAAAGCTTTATTTCAACATTGAGATTTGAAATATCTTTGACCAGAGAGTCCAAGCCCAAGATAGGCAGCAGAAGAGTACGCTACGAGTCGGAAGAAACAGCCACGCCTCGTGGGGATTTAAATGGGATTGAACACTTTAATTCAGTATGTGTCTGAGAGCTCTTTATAGGAGGAAGAGTGACATAAGCCGGTAGTTGCACCACGGAGCCTCAAAGTTCTGCTCTCGTAGTCAAGAATCCTAAGTATCTTCACTTTCTGTCCCTGATTTCAGGGTTTTTTCAGGGGATTCAGACGTCGCCTACGCCAGCACCGTCTGTAGAAGGTTCTGGTGGTTCTGTTCCGGCCGGAGGGAACCAGGAGGAAGGGAATAGGACCAGTGTGAGGGAGCCATGTGGCGTGTCATGTGGCGTGTGTCATGTGGGGTGTGTCATGTGGGGTGGTCTGTGGGTGTGTCATGTGGGGTGTGTCATGTGGGGTGTGTCATGTGGGGTGTGTCATGTGGCGTGTGTCATGTGGGGTGTGTCATGTGGCGTGTGTCATGTGGGGTGTGTCATGTGGGGTGTGTCATGTCTGCACCTTCTCCCTGAGACTCTGTCCTGGGCCCTGTCCGCCGCCTCCTCTCTTCCCCTCCCTCGCTCTCTCCATCTCTCGCTGTTTCTCTCTCCATTCATCTTCTGCCCCCCTCCCCCCCTGGGCCCAAACCTTCTGTTGCCGTGCTTGAACGGCCTCCATTCAGTCCCTCTGTCTCTCCCTTTGTCTCTCCTCCACGATTACAGCCCCCTCGTCCATCCTTTCCTCCATCCCTCCATCCCTTTCTCTCCCGCCCCAATTACACCCCCCTCCGTCCTTCCCTTCCACCATCCCGCTCTCCTCCTCTCTCCTGCCCCAATTACAACCCCTCCATCATTCCATCCCTCCATCCCCTTCCATCCCCTCCTTCCTTCTGCACCCTCCAGAAGCCCGTCTTAAACCGCGTCATCTGTCAGACCGCAGTTGTTCTCCATCCCCCTCCCCGGATGTTTCAGGGAGCTTTTTGGGAGGAGGAGAAGGATGCGGGGGATTTTTCACCATCCTGTCAGGATATCGCTTTCTTCGTCGCTTGCCATCTGCTAGAGCGTAAACAAACGAGGGGAATGCTTTAGCGCGCAAGTTCGCGAAGAAAGAGCTCTTTCTAGGAGGTTCCACGTGCGTCCTTTTGATGGTGACAGTCGAGGGACTTCCTGTCTCCAGCTGTTCACTGTGGTCTGGTTTCTCTTGTCTGACTCATTCAAACGTAAACACATCACATCAACACCCCTCCATATCAACAAACAGATAAATAAATACTGGGATACCAAATAAATACTCAAATAAATAAACCAACTGTAAGCCTGTTAAGCATCAGACACACATGGAAAGTAAACACGTTTACTTCCACAGCATTGTACACATACAGGCACAGAAACATATGTAACATAGACATGGCATCCCATACACACATCATACATGTGCATAAACCTATAGAGATGGACATGCAGCATCTCGCTAGTGTAGACTGGTGATATGAACACAGTGTAAGAACAGTGAAGAGAAGAGGATTCACTCAGAGATGTCTTATCTGGGGAGATCTGGTGGATTAACAATCCAGACTTCTTTCATCTCCCCTTCTCTTTCTCGTTATCTCTCGAACTCTTTATCTCTCCGTCTTCACTCACGCCGCTGTCTGTTTTCTCACCGTCTCTCTCTCTCTCTCTCTCTCTCTCTCTCTCTCTCTCTCTCTCTCTCTCTCTCTCCCTCTCTCTCACCTCTCTCTCTCTCTCTCTCACCGTCTCTCTCTCTCTCTCTCACCGTCTCTCTCTCTCTCTCTGTCTCTCTCTCTCTCTCCCTGCACTCTCTCCATCTATCTCTCCGTTCCCTGCACTCTCTCCATATCTCTCACTCTCTGTCCATCTTTGTATCTCCCTCGGCAGCTCCGAAGGTGTATGTGTGTTTGGTGGGTTGCTGTGTGTACATCCACCAGGACAGATTGAACCACAGTAACTCTAAGAGTGTGGGCCGAGTCTGGAAGCTCGGGTTGATTCCAGCTGCGTCCTTCTCCCCTCTCAACAGGCAGCGCTCGGTAACACATGACCACAGTGGGATTGTCACAGTCTATTATAGAGAAGTTCTGAACAGAAGCAAGTCATCAATCACTGATGGAATCCTGACGGCCTGATTCATAAACATACAAGAGGGTGTGGAGAGCCAGATGGTGTGGATGTTGCACACACAGACGCGTATTTATACACTCACGTACCGACACTCGCACTGACACACGCACAAATACACTCACACACTCAGACACAAACACACAGACTAGCACACGCACAAACTCAGACCCAAACACATGTATATATATATAGTGTCTAATAACGATATGCGTTTTCCATTTACACTTTTAATGGCGTAAACAAGAATGCGTGTCTTCATATCCTGCTACAGAAATCATCCACTCACGTCGGGGTGGGATGTTAATTTAAAAGCAACCAAGCTGAAAACTAAAGCTAACAAGAGTGGGCACGGACCAGTCGGAGAGGAACAGGCAGGGCAGTCCTGCCTCATGTTAGGAACACAGCCAGGGCAGTCCTGCCTCATGTTAGGAACACAGCCAGGGGCAGTCCTGCCTCATGTTAGGTACACAGCCAGGGCAGTCCTGCCTCATGTTAGGAACACAGCCAGGCAGTCCTGCCTCATGTTAGGTACACAGCCAGGGCAGTCCTGCCTCATGTTAGGTACACAGCCAGGGCAGTCCTGCCTCATGTTAGGAACACAGCCAGGGCAGTCCTGCCCTCATGTTAGGAACACAGCCAGGGCAGTCCTGCCTCATGTTAGGTACACAGCCAGGGCAGTCCTGCCTCATGTTAGGAACACAGCCAGGGCAGTCCTGCCTCATGTTAGGAACACAGCCAGAGCAGTCCTGCCTCATGTTCTGATCTCTCGTTTAGATTTACATGGCCTTATGACTCCCTCCTCAAAGAAAGAGAACGGCTCGAAGAGGAAGGCAGGAAGGCGAGAACAGCTAAGCTAGTGTTCAGCTAGCAGACAGCCAGGGGTAGGGTGTTCAAACAGCTAGTTTAAACAGCTAGTTTGGTGTGTTCAGAGCGCTGATTCAAACAGCTAGTTTGGTGTGTTCAGAGTGTTGATTTAGAACAAAGAACCATGGCGTTTTGGGACAATTAGCTCCAGTGAAGCAGCGTTATCACCTGACTGTCACACAGGCAGACAGGAAACACAGAGGGGACCGTCGACAGCCACAGGAAACAGAATCAGTTTGTTTCTTCTATGGTTGCAATGAGTCAGAGCAGTGAAGCATTCTGATAAAACTTAAAAGCACAAAAAGGTGAAAAGACTCGAAGGAAGAAAAAACTAAAAAAAACGACAATCAAAAGAAAAATGGAGACTGTCTGGTGTCCTGGAGTGTTAGCAGAGTAATGTTTGGCCACTTGTCTTACCCCTGACTGCAGTCCTTCAAGACTGTGGTGTTCATTGTGTAGACTCAGGCTCGGCTCTGAAAGAATAGCCTGCGGCTCTGCACTTTTCATGTTTTGGGCCTTTGAGGAGGACTGGAGCTGATTTCATGGTGAAGCTCATCGCTGCTGTCGTCTGTGGATTTGTCCGGGGATTGGTCCGTGAGGCGAGGAGAGGAAACATCTATTGATCCTGTGGCTGGTCTGGTCGCCATGGCTGGCGACTCTCACCATGGAAACCCCTGCGGTTTGCTGTCGGGCGACTTTGAAGTTCCTGGTCAAGTCACGTTTTCTGTCCTTTCAACCTAGCATGATCACGATGACATGACGTTTTCGAAGGAAGGCTTCCTGTCTCCCGCTCTCAGGTCCCCACAGTGCATCTGTGTGTGTGAACACGTGTGTGTGTGTGTGTGTGTGTGACACACGCGTGTATGTGTGTGTGAACACAGGATGACACACGCCGAATGTTTCCCGTCAAGAAAGGTTCCGTGTAAATCTGTGTTGTTAATCTGTTATATCGGTTCTCCTTCAGGAGCGTGGAGAGTGAGTCAGGGACCTTCTCCTCGTCTCGCATTTAGCAACCGCAGCTTAGCCTGATCTTTAGAGCTGCCGGGGGGGGACAGATATGAGAGGATCACTGTCTCGGAGACACAGATACTGTCCTGCTGAGTGAGGGAGACGGCTTGGTGTGTCTGTGCGGTGTGTGCATGTGTGTGTGCGTGTGTCCGCTTGCGTCGTAAGCATGTGCGTGTGTGTGGGTGTACACGTGTGTGTATCGTACTGGCATGTGTGTATGCACTTTGATGCGCGTGTGTGTGTGTGTGTACACGTCTAGCGAGGTGCTTGAGTGTGTGTGTCTCCAGCTCCCCAGACAGACAGATCCCACCCCCCCCCCCCCCCCCCCCCACCCAGCATGGCCACCAGGAGACACATGCACACAGAGACACAAATCCTGAGAGATCGCTCGGTTCTCCTCGGAGAACGTCTGACTGCAGGAGCGTGCTAATCTGCTTACGGGAGGACACCTGTCGAGACCCGAAAGCTCTCACGACATCACTTCCTCTTCCTGTGTGTCCGTCACACGCTGGGCCCAAAACATGGCGTCCTTTTCCTCCCGCTGACTCTGTTCTCCTTAATGAACTTCATGAAGGAAGATACTGCCTTAACACACACTGACAGGACACGGGAGAACTTTCTAGGGAGTTGGTTAAGTCACAGTAATGTTTGTCCTCAGTCTTGGTCACAGGATGCTTATGTGTACTAGAAAGTATTCATTGGGTAGACACATTCATCTGACAGGTACAGGGGAGACCTCTCGGTCAAACCACTCACCCGGTTTACTTGGAGAAGTAGAGAGTGTGACTCTGCTGCCATCCTCTCCATCCAGCTTAGGAGGAACTGCAAGAGAACTGCGGAGAGGGAGAGAGAGGGAGGACTGGTTGAGAGAGAAAGAGAGAGAGAGAGAGAGAGAGAAGGAGAGAGAGAGAGAGAGAGAGAGAGAGGGAGAGAGAGAGAAGACAGAGAGACAGGTTGAGAGAGAGAGAGAGAGAGAGAGAGAGAGAGAGAGAGAGAGAGAGAGAGACAGAGAGGACAGGTTGAGAGAGAGAGAGAGAGAGAGAGAGAAGAGAGGGGTCAGACAAGGATAGAGAGAAGAGAGAGGAAGAGAGAGAGACAGAGAGGACAGGTTGAGAGAGAGAGAGAGAGAGGTCAAACAAGGATAGAGAGAAGAGAGAGGAAGAGAGAGAGACAGAGAGGGTGAGAGAGAGAGAACCGGACAGGAGGTGTCCATGGAAACTCATCTTCTACCTCCAGCAGCAGGGTGATTGCGGGTGCCTCCTGCCCACGGCCTCGCTAACGGGAAGCACTGGAGGATTCTGGGAAACCCGACACCTGTAGGCGTGTGTGTGTCCGCCACTGTAGTGTGTGTACGCTACTAAATATCAGTGTCCACTGCAATAGTGTGTGTGTACACTACTAAAGTGTCTGTGTTCCCCACTAACGTCTGTGTGTGTGTACGGTACTAAAGTGTGGTGTGTACACTAAGGGGTGTGTGTACACTACTGAAACTCTCATCTGTCCTTGTTAGCGGCTCGGGCTGCAGGGTAACGTGACTCAGACGAGCAACTGAACACTGCTCTGCTCTCTGCAGATCGGTCTCCTCCTGAGAGCTCTCTGGTGTGGGTGAGAGAGGGCAGGGAGGGGAGGGAGGGGGAGGAGGAGGGAGGGAGGGAGGAGGAGGGAGGGAGGGAGGAGGAGGAGAGAGGGCTGAGGGGCCGGTGATTTGTGTATGTGTACTGTGCCCTGCTATGAGACGCCCAGTCCTCTGGTTCATCTGAGTGGATCAGGAAGAGGGGGGCTGAGGGGCTGGGGGCAGGGATTACTGGAGGATGGAGGATTAGAGCAGAGGGTGAACTGAATGGAAGATGGTAGGACCAGTGTTTTCTATGGCTTTAGGACTGGGGCTTAATGGTTTGATAGTTCCCACTGTGTTCTGAGGACACCTGCTGGCTCCAGGCATGCTTCCTCCCCTCCCCTCCCCTCTCCTCTCCTCTCTCCTCCCCTGTTTCTTCCTTCCCTCCCTCTCCTCTCCTCTCTCCTCTTCCCTCTCTCGCCTCCCCCTCCCCTCACCTACTCCATCCACCTCTCCTCTCTGAAATATTCCCTCATTACAGCCAACAGTCAATAGTCCGAATCAGATATAAATCCTGGATGGGCACAGGGGAGGTATTTGGCTTAGGTATCAGATTTTAGAATAAATGGTCCCTTTACTCTCTCTGGCTCCCCTTCTCTCATTGAGCTGGGTGTTTGTGAGTGTAAATAGGTTTCATGTGAGATGTATGTGTGTGTGTGTGTGTGTGTGTGTGTGTGTGTGTGTGTGTGTGTGAGATGCAATGCAAACTAACGACGGAGGATGGCCACAGGCGTGTGTAACCCTCATCCCTGACGTCGCAGTAAACCCACCTCCATCACACTGCCAGGGGCGACCCTTAGTCAGCACACACACTCCTGCCGTCCCTCTCCTCTCCCCCTCTCCTCTCCCCACTACTCACCTCTTCTCCTCTCCTCTCCCCCTCTCCTCTCCCCACTACTCACCTCTTCTCCTCTCCTCTCTCCCCTCTACTCTCCCCACTGCTCACCTCTCCTCCTCTTCTCCTCTCCTCTCCCCCTCTCCTCTCCCCACTGTGCTCACCTCTCCTCCTCTTCTCCTCTCCTCTCCCCCTCTCCTCTCCCCACTGCTCACCTCTCCCTCCTCTCCTCTTCTCCTCTCCCCCTCTCCTCTCCCCACTGCTCACCTCTCCTCTCTCCTCCTCCTCCTCCCCCTCCCCTTCTCCTCTCCCCACTACTCACCTCTCCTCCTCTTCTCCTCTCCTCCTCCCCCTCTCCTCTCCCCACTGCTCACCTCTCCTCCTCTCCTCCCCTCCCCCCTCTCCTCCTCTCCTCCTCTCTCTTTCACCGCATTCACTACAAGCATTTCAGACTCTTTCAGTGATTTAAAAGGGCTGCTGTTTTAAACGCTGCGTTTTTATCTAACTCGCCCTGCGTTCACAGGAGAGCTTTGCATACACTGTTTGAAGTCAAGTAGAGTCGTCTTTCTTTTGTGCCTGAGCACCCTCTCTATCTCCCTCTCTGTTCCTGTCACACAACACAGACGCACAGAAGACGGGAAAACACACGCAAACATCCACACAAAGCGGGTGTGTTTTATTGGTGTCGGCGCGTGTGCAGGGGTGTGTCTGTGCATGTGTGCGTGCGTGCGTGCGTGCGTGTGTGCATGTGTCCGTGCATGTGTCCGTGCATGTGTGTGTCCGTGCATGTGTGTGTGTGTGTGAGCGTGTGTGTGTGTGAGTGAGCGTGTGTGTGTGTGAGTGAGTGAGTGAGCGTGCGTGCGTGTGAGCGTGCGTGTGGTGTGAGTGTATGTGGGAGGAGGAGGAGCCCCCCCCCCCCCCCCCTGACGCTGCATCACAGAAGCTCTCCCAGGGCAGACAGGAGTCTGCGTGCCGCGGACGCAGATCCCCACGCTGCCGTCAGCCCCTCGTCCTCTCAGCCCCGGGGCCGTGTTCCCCCCAGAGTCCACTCCATAAATACAGACACATTTCTCCTCCTCCAGGGGGGGGTTTCAGAGGGAGGGGGGGGGGGGGGGGGTTGGAGGGGGAAGGTTGGGGGGGGGGGGGGGGGGGGGAGGGAGGCAGTCAGAAAAAGCAGCGCGTGACACCGAGGTGCCAGGCGTCCCGGTTCGGGACCCAGAGCGCCCGTCTGCGTGCACAGCTGGACGGGGCAATCGTTTTGCTTTTCTCGCCCGCTTCCGAGGGAGGCTGTCCGCCTCTCAGAGATGCACAACGGGAGCTGCCTGCCTGCTCACCCGGGGATCAGTCGCATGCCTGGAGGTGACGCAACACAGCCTCGGAGCCGAGTCGTGGCGACGTGGGGTGAAGACGGCCCTGTCCTCCTCTCTCCTCCTCTTCCTCCTCACACGCCCGCCTTCACAAACCCACGCGGTGCGTAGGCGCGACCACGGAGAACGAGCCGGTTTACCTGCAGGTGTGGTTTAGATGAGGGTGTGTGGTTTAGATGAGGGGATGTGGTTTAGATGAAAAGGGTGTGGTTTCGATGAGGGTGTGTGGTTTAGACGAGGGGGTGTGGTCTGTATGATGGGTGTGGTCTATAAGGTGGGTGTCTGTAATGGTCTGCATGCCAGAACACAAGTGTGCAGGAGCAGCCAGTAATGATTCTATGTCTTCCATATAAGACATATCATGTATACAGTATAATATACACATCTTATGATTACTCAGGAGCTTCAGGGTGACTTGACTCGATTCCAACCCCACCTCCTTCTAAAGAGAAACAGCACACTTACAGAGAGAGCAGACGAGAGGGAGAAAAAAAGAGGGCTCATGCATGACAAAACCATCACATTTTGCAAAATGTATTTCCTTACCAAGAGGGATGAGATGCGTTCAGGCTCACGCTTCTTTGTGTGAGCGCCGCCTGACCTGAACAGGAACGGGAGCGGAGTGAAAAGACAAATCATGCCGTGTATCAGGGATGGGAATGAGCCTTCACAAGACAGACCCACGGCCACGGACTTCATTTGCTTCTTGTTATTTTCCTTTTCCTTTCATCCCTCCCTCCCTCCCTCTGTACCCTGTCTTCCTCCCACCCTCCTCCCCTTATGTCTCTTTCCCCTCTCATCCTCTCCCGCTCGCCCCTCCCTCTCGCCCTCCCCCCCTTCCCCCCGGGGGGAGGGAGGGCGAGAGGGGGGGGGTCACTAGTGGGAGTGTGCCCCTCCCTCCCTCCCTGCCCCCCTCCCTCCCTGCCCCCCCCCCTCCCTCCCTGCCCCCCCCCTCCCTCCCTTCCCCTGATGGGAGAGCGATGGCAGGTCTCCAGCAGAGTGTGAAATGGAATACGCCTCCTGAATCTCTCCCCAAATGTTGGGGTTTTTATTTGAAGAGCGCCATGCAGGCCTGTGCAGGCACATCTGTCTGGGACAGCGACCCCACGGCTGCTGGTTCTGCAGTTCTGGGACCGGGGCACACGTTGTTCCATCAGAGTCTTTCTGCTCCTAACTGGGGAACAGTAGACAGAGGTCTCGATGAAACTGGGGGTCTTTAAAAATCATTGTGAATCTGATGCCGGCCTATGTCACTGTGAGTGTTGGATGGGGGAGAGAGACATACAGAGGGAGAAAGAGAGGGAGAGAGAGAGAGAGAGAGAGAGAGGGAGAAAGAGAGGGAGAGAGAGAGAGAGGGAGAGAGAGAGAGAGAGAGAGAGAGAGAGAGAGAGAGAGAGAGAGAGAGACATGCAGAGGGAGGACGAGAGGGAGGGAGAGAGAGAGAGAGAGAGAGAGAGACATGCAGAGGGAGGACGAGAGGGAGAGAGAGAGAGAGAGAGGGGGGGGGGGGAGAGAGAGACATGCAGAGGGAGGACGAGAGGGAGGGAGAGAGACATACAGAGGGAGAGAGAGGGAGTGACAGAGAGAGGAATTACTATTTCAATGTACAGAATGTATGTGTAGTGAGTATGAATACAATATGTAGATGTACATACATGCTTGCATATGTGTTGTATATCTGTAAACTGTACACTAGGTTTGCTTGGGCAATATTGAAATATTATTCACATGCCAAAAAAAAGCACTTGACATTGAATTGTGTGTGTGTGTGTGAGAGAGAGAGAGAGAGAGAGAGAGAGAGAGAGAGAGAGAGAGAGAGAGAGAGAGGGGGAGGGAGAGAAAGAGGTAGATACAGAGGGAGAGAGTGAGAAAGAGGAAGAGAGGGAGATAGATTGTGAAGGAAAGAGGGGAGAGGAGGGTAATAAGCTAATAGGATTTCAAATGCCCAGCCTTTTGTTACATACTCAATTATTCATGCTACACTACAATCTCTCTGTGATCGCTCTCTTCTCTCCCTCTCTCTCTCTTTTCCTCTCTCATCGATCCTCTCTCCCTCAACCCTGCTCTCACTCTCTACTCTCCCTCCCTCTCTCTTTCTTCCTCTCTCTTCCTCTCTCATATATCCTCTCTCTCTCCCCCTTTACTCTCTCTCTAAACTCCCTCCATACTTTCTCTCTACTTTCTCTCCTCTCCACTACTGTCTAATTTCCCCCTCTCTCTCTCTCTCTCTCTCTCTCTCTCTCTCTCTCTCTCTCTCTCTCTCTCTCTCTCTCTCTCTCTCTCACTCCCTCTCTTTCTTTTAACTCTCCCCCTTGCTCTCTTTCTCTTCTCTCCCTCCTTGTCTCTTGTCTCTCAACACTCGTTCTCTCTACTAACTCTCTCTACTCTGTCCCCTTTCCCTTTCTCGACTCTCTTTGTCCCTACTCTCCCTCTCTACTCTATCTCTTTCTCTCCTCCCTCCCTCTGTCTCCCCCTCTCTGTCCACGCGTTACAGTAATGAGCACCCAGGAGAAAACTTTAGAATCACAAAAAGATACAAACAATGAACAAACTGTCAAAAGTAATAGTCAACAGAAACGGTAATCTTTAATTGGTGTAGATTTCTAAATGCAAGGTGATTCTGTGTGTGTGAGAGAGCGTGCATGTGAGCGTGTGTGAGTGTGTCTGTGCGAGAGCGTGTGTGTGCGCGTGTGTGAGAGTGTGGGGGTGAGTGCGTACTGCGTACTGAGCTCATCAGGGCTTCTGTGCAGAGATGGCAGTGTGATGTCAAGGTGGGTGTGAAATATTAATTGAGGATGGCGAGATTGGAGGGGGGCTGTTGGGGGGTGCTGGGGGGGGGGGGAAGTCAGGGGGGCTGGAGGGGGTGTTTGGGAGGGCTGGGGGGGGGGAGGAAGTCAGGGGGGCAGGAGGGGGTGTTTGTGAGGGCTGGGGGGGGAGGAAGTCAGGGGGGCAGGAGGGGGTGTTTGGGAGGGCTGGGGGGGGAGGAACTGCAAAAGCACAGTGACAGGGAGCCAGAGGAGCACTGCTGAGAGCTAACGAGCGGTAATCCGTGAGTGTTCCTGGGACTGTTACCTCGTCTACCCTCCGCTTTTACATCTGCAGATCATCAAGCTGCTGGACCAGGCTGGGGGGGGGGGGGGGACGTTTACGCTAAGCCTCAGCAAATCTAACCCCAACTTCATTTGTAAAGCCCGTTTTACAAGCCGTCACACCAACAAGCAAGCTAAACCTTTAGAGAAGCCAGGTAACAACCAGGGGTCCAGGACAGGAAATTGATTTAGCCACCGAGCTTACTTAGGTTTGCTGTATGTTGGCTTTAATATGTTTAAGTCTGTGTATCAGGCACACAGACACACAGACACGCGCCAACGCAACGCACGCAGCCATGATACACTCACAAAGAAACTGCAACACACACAGACACACACGCGCACATGGAATCGCTTATTCTCCAACTTCTGAGAACTGCAGGCTTCTCCACCCAGCTTCCCCTGAGGCCTCTGTGTAATCTCCTTCTTCCAGACTGCTGTACCACACACACACACAGACACACACAGAGACACAACACACAGAGACACACACACAGAGACACACAACACAACAGAGACACTCGCAGTCACACCCACACACAGATACACACACACACACACACACACAGAGACACACACACAGAGACACACACACAGAGACACTCACAGATACACACAGAGACACACACACAGAGACACTCGCAGTCACACCCACACACAG
>CM042856.1:6998986-7193986 GCA_023658055.1 Thaleichthys pacificus
GTGCACAGTCTGTATGTGTACAGTATGTATGTGTGTGTATACCTTACCTTTTACCTTTAGTCATTTAGCAGACGCTCTTATCCAGAGCGACTTACAGTAAGTACAGGGACATTCCCCCGAGGCATATAGGGTGAAGTGCCTTGACCAAGCCACAACGTCATTGCATGGTAGGGAATCGAACCGGCAACCTTCTGATTAATAGCCCGATTCCCTAACCGCTCAGCCATCTGACTCCCCCTGTATACAGTATCTGTGTGTGTGTGTGTGTGTGTGTGTCCAGCTGCGGTCCAGAGGGGCTTTCTCTCCTTCTCTCAGCTCTCCTCCAGACAGCAGCAGTATTATTGAGTAACAGAATATATTTACTGGGTAACTGTACATTGAGTGAGTAACTGTGTAGTACAGCAGTATTAACGAGTAACTGTTTACAGCAGTATTTCATGAGTAACTGTGTAGTACAGCAGTATTTAATGAGTAACTGTGTAGTACAGCAGTATTTAATGAGTAACTGTGTAGTACAACAGCATTTAATGAGTAACTGTTTACAGCAGTATTTAATGAGTAACTGTGTAGTACAGCAGTATTTAATGAATAACTGTGTAGTACAGCAGTGTTTAATGAGTAACTGTGTAGTACAGCAGTGTTTAATGAGTAACTGTGTAGTGCAGCAGTGTTTAATGAGTAACTGTGTAGTACAGCAGTGTTTAATGAGTAACTGTGTAGTGCAGCAGTGTTTAATGAGTAAATGTGTAGTACAGCAGTGTTTAATGAGTAACTGTGTAGTACAGCAGTGTTTAATGAGTAACTGTGTAGTGCAGCAGTGTTTAATGAGTAAATGTGTAGTACAGCAGTGTTTAATGAGTAACTGTGTAGTACAGCAGTGTTTAATGAGTAACTGTGTAGTACAGCAGTGTTTAATGAGTAAATGTGTAGTACAGCAGTGTTTAATGAGTAACTGTGTAGTGCAGCAGTGTTTAATGAGTAAATGTGTAGTACAGCAGTGTTTAATGAGTAAATGTGTAGTACAGCAGTGTTTAATGAGTAACTGTGTAGTGCAGCAGTGTTTAATGAGTAACTGTGTAGTGCAGCAGTGTTTAATGAGTAAATGTGTAGTACAACAGCATTTAATGAGTAACTGTGTAGTACAGCAGTATTTAATGAATAACTGTGTAGTACAGCAGTGTTTAATGAGTAACTGTGTAGTACAGCAGTGTTTAATGAGTAAACTGTGTAGTGCAGCAGTGTTTAATGAGTAACTGTGTAGTACAGCAGTGTTTAATGAGTAACTGTGTAGTACAGCAGTGTTTAATGAGTAACTGTGTAGTACAACAGCATTTAATGAGTAACTGTTTACAGCAGTATTTAATGAGTAACTGTGTAGTACAGCAGTATTTAATGAATAACTGTGTAGTACAGCAGTGTTTAATGAGTAACTGTGTAGTACAGCAGTGTTTAATGAGTAACTGTGTAGTGCAGCAGTGTTTAATGAGTAACTGTGTAGTACAGCAGTGTTTAATGAGTAACTGTGTAGTGCAGCAGTGTTTAATGAGTAAATGTGTAGTACAGCAGTGTTTAATGAGTAACTGTGTAGTACAGCAGTGTTTAATGAGTAACTGTGTAGTGCAGCATTGTTTAATGAGTAACTGTGTAGTACAGCAGTGTTTAATGAGTAACTGTGTAGTACAGCAGTGTTTAATGAGTAAATGTGTAGTACAGCAGTGTTTAATGAGTAACTGTGTAGTGCAGCAGTGTTTAATGAGTAAATGTGTAGTACAGCAGTGTTTAATGAGTAAATGTGTAGTACAGCAGTGTTTAATGAGTAACTGTGTAGTGCAGCAGTGTTTAATGAGTAACTGTGTAGTGCAGCAGTGTTTAATGAGTAAATGTGTAGTACAACAGCATTTAATGAGTAACTGTTGTTAGTACAGCAGTATTTAATGAATAACTGTGTAGTACAGCAGTGTTTAATGAGTAACTGTGTAGTACAGCAGTGTTTAATGAGTAACTGTGTAGTGCAGCAGTGTTTAATGAGTAACTGTGTAGTACAGCAGTGTTTAATGAGTAACTGTGTAGTACAGCAGTGTTTAATGAGTAAATGTGTAGTACAGCAGTGTTTAATGAGTAACTGTGTAGTACAGCAGTGTTTAATGAGTAACTGTGTAGTGCAGCAGTGTTTAATGAGTAAATGTGTAGTACAGCAGTGTTTAATGAGTAACTGTGTAGTACAGCAGTGTTTAATGAGTAACTGTGTAGTACAGCAGTGTTTAATGAGTAACTGTGTAGTGCAGCAGTGTTTAATGAGTAACTGTGTAGTACAGCAATGTTTAATGAGTAACTGTGTAGTACAGCAGTGTTTAATGAGTAACTGTGTAGTACAGCAGTGTTTAATGAGTAACTGTGTAGTGCAGCAGTGTTTAATGAGTAAATGTGTAGTACAGCAGTGTTTAATGAGTAACTGTGTAGTGCAGCAGTGTTTAATGAGTAAATGTGTAGTACAGCAGTGTTTAATGAGTAACTGTGTAGTACAGCAGTGTTTAATGAGTAACTGTGTAGTACAGCAGTGTTTAATGAGTAACTGTGTAGTACAGCAGTGTTTAATGACTAACTGTGTAGTGCAGGCAGTGTTTAATGAGTAACTGTGTAGTACAGCAGTGTTTAATGAGTAACTGTGTAGTACAGCAGTGTTTAATGAGTAACTGTGTAGTGCAGCAGTGTTTAATGAGTAACTGTGTAGTGCAGCAGTGTTTAATGAGTAACTGTGTAGTGCAGCAGTGTTTAATGAGTAACTGTGTAGTGCAGCAGTGTTTAATGAGTAACTGTGTAGTGCAGCAGTGTTTAATGAGTAACTGTGTAGTACAGCAGTGTTTAATGAGTAACTGTGTAGTACAGCAGTGTTTAATGAGTAACTGTGTAGTGCAGCAGTGTTTAATGAGTAACTGTGTAGTGCAGCAGTGTTTAATGACTAAATGTGTAGTACAGCAGTGTTTCATGAGTAACTGTGTAGTGCAGCAGTGTTTAATGAGTAACTGTGTAGTGCAGCAGTGTTTAATGAGTAACTGTGTAGTACAGCAGTGTTCATGAGTAACTGTGTAGTGCAGCAGTGTTTAATGAGTAACTGTGTACTGCAGCAGTGTTAATGAGTAACTGTGTAGTACAGCAGTGTTTAATGAGTAACTGTGTAGTACAGCAGTGTTTAATGAGTAACTGTGTAGTACAGCAGTGTTTAATGACTAACTGTGTAGTACAGCAGTGTTTAATGAGTAACTGTGTAGTACAGCAGTGTTTAATGAGTAACTGTGTAGTGCAGCAGTATTTAATGAGTAACTGTGTAGTGCAGCAGTATTTAATGAGTAACTGTGTAGTGCAGCAGTATGAAGACTAGACTGTTTAGGATGCAGCATCATGCACTTCACTGTCTGCTAGGTCACACACACACACACACTCACACAGAGAGGCACACACACACTCACACACACACATGCACGCGCACACAGACACACACCTTTCAACTGCGCTGACAGCCTGGGGACAAAGAGCAGACCTGCGAAAAATACCTGGAAAAGAAACAGGCATCCCAGACGAGGGTTAGACACGCTGGATTTGCTAACTTTTCTCCCCGGCACGCAAACCCATGACCCTGACACGTACACATAAGGATCTGAGGGAGAGAGGGAACAAGAGAGAGAGGAAGAAAGAGAGGGGGGAGGGAGAGGGGGCGGGAGAGAGAGACAGTCAGAGTACAGATTCGGACTAGAAAGAACACACGCATAGTGGATGAACTGGAGGGAGAAGAGACAGGAGATTAACAGAGGGGTGAGGATTAAGGGAGGGAGGTGGGGCGAGGGAGGGAGGACGGGAGGGAGTTGAGGTGAAGGGTGAGGAGAGGGTTGAGGGGAGGGAGTTGGGAGGAGAGAGAGGAGAGAGGGTGAGGAGGAGGGAGGAGAGGGGTGAAGAGAGGAGGAGGGAGGAGAGGGGTGAAGAGAGGAGGAGGGAGGAGAGGGGTGTGTAGAGGGAGTTGGGGAGGGGGGGAGGCAGGGTGAGGAGGGTGAGGTCCCATAGCCCAGAGGAACAGAGGCTGCCAGATAAATCAGCCAGGCAGAACTGACATCTTCTCCGTGGTCCAGTGTAGCCCTCGACCCCCCCCACCCCCCCCCCCCCCCCCCCCCCCCACACACACACACACACCAATCCCCCCACCATCGCCACTCTGACAGAAGAATAATTACTGTGACAAACACGCACACACAATTACACTCACACACACGTACACACACACAGTCACACTCACACAAAACATATTGCCAAAAGGACACACAATGAAGAAGTTTAAACAGGAACATGAATAGGAACATGACATACCACATACATACCACATGGATATGTGGCATTCGAAGTGACATGTTACTGTACATATCTGTTCTCTTTGTTGGTCTGAAGGCTGACATCACACTCTGCTTTCAAACAAGTGCAGTAGTCTACAGCGACGTCAAACTGTGACATTATTTTGACAGGAAACGTCAACTGTGGACAACAATGCAGGCAGCCTCTACATCAACACCGCATATGCTTATGATGACAGTGATAGATAATGGGTGTTATCATAACATATACAGACACAGGCATAGTATCACGGCCTGTCTGGCTGTCTGGGCGCCAATTCTCCATTCTATCGCGTAGATGTGAGCAGCGCGGCGCATGTACGACCCGCAGCGGGACCGCTTACAAGCCAGGGAGAAACGGCGGTTGGAAGGTGTTTGAGACAAGCCCCTGGAGCGCAGATTTAAGATTTCATTCTCGTTGTTGACGAGATCGTAATTAATAGAACGATATCCTGGTTACCTATCTGACACTGTCTCCCCGAAATTGAAGCCCGGGGAAAAAAGGTCGGTATTGTTTATTGTAGGCTATCTATGAAACAAGACGACATGGGCTTGTTGCCGTGGGGACGGGGGGATACGAAGATAAAGGCGTAATCGGAGAACGATACAATTTGCTGCATTTCCAAGGTGTCAAAACCGACAAAGAAGACAATTTGATTATGTGTTGTTGGTAGGCCTACTACTTCTTAGTGCAGTGGTTCTCAATCCTGGTCCTTCTGCCCCCCTGGCCTGCATGTTCTAGATATTTCCCTGCTCCAACACACCTGATTCAAATAAATGGGTAATTATCAAGCTCAACGGGAGCCTGATAACGACCCATTCATTTGAATCAGGTGTGTTGGAGCAGGGAAACGTCTAAAACATGCAGGGCAGGGGGGCCCGAGGACCAGGATTGAGAACAACTGTCTTAGTGAATATCATTGTTAACTGGGATGGCTAGCTCAGTGGTAAGAGTAGGCTAATTAGTAGCCTATTTGTCTGCAGATTAAGAGGTCGAAGCATAAAGTCCCACCCAACATTTAGATAAAGACGTAGCTCTATGAACTCTCTAACTAAATGTAGAACACACTACATATAGCCTACACACACACTCCACTCCATTCAAGCCGTGCACTTTATCAGTCAGAAGATCTCTACTGCAGAGAGAGAAGCAGCCACAGCTGACGTCCACAACAACGCCTGGGGGCGTCTCTCCAGATCCTCTCTCTTCAAAGACGCAACGCGGCCAACACCAGGGCCGCTGGGGCTTCGCCATACATTTTAGATCATACAACGAGGAAAAATGGTCGAAGGGATGTTCTGAAAAAAACAAACAGCTAAAGAATACCCAAAAACGGTGTAATTCTTGCCGGTGGATCTTGCTCATGGAGTAAGAGGAGAGGAGAAGCGTGTAAAGGGGGAGGAGAGATGTAGAGCTTTGATAGTTGACTACGCCGTACATCAAAAAAACCTTGTTTGTGCATCGTTTGGAGTGAGGTAGTGGTCATCATTCAAATTTCCTTTCTTTAGATGTTCTTCACAAACCACAACTTACCACGTAAAACCTTTTTTAACCAACAAAACATCTGTTATGTTGTTTTTTATCAAACAAATCCCACTAAAACCACCATTCAATGTCCCTTCAGTAGGAAACAAACAATGGCCCCTTTTGAGGCATCTTTAAAGATGAAAACATGAGACATCCCTCCGGTTCTCCAGAGACCCAGTAGAGCTGCTGTGTCTTCCCACAGATGGGGTGTGTTCCCTGGGGAGGAGAGTGGGGCTGACAGCCTGTGTGGAGGTGGACACTGGAGGTCAACTGCCACCGCCACTTTACCCACGCCACCCCCCCGAATCCTCTCTCCCTGGCTGACACAGGGCTGGGAGGGGGGGAGAGACAAGAGCACCCCCTCGCTGGGTGACCCCTGTGCGACCCCTGAGTGACCCCTGGATGACGCCTAGCCCAGGGGCTGCTGCTGGGTAAGTTCAGAGCTCGTTTAATGAAGTTTTAAACCTTTTAACCCTGCGACGACACCAACCACAGGATGACAAATGGCCTGTGTGGAAATCACTTCACTCACTCACACACACACACCCTCCCCAGCCGACAAACACACACACCCACACACTCTCTTGCTCAAATACACACACACAAACACACACGCTCGCTTACACACATACACACAAATACGCTTGCTCAAATACATATGCACTCACAGACACACAACTACTTAGCCATCTAGAGTGTTGCTTATCAAAATTGCCAAACTCACATTCTGTGTTTTACACACACCAGCAGTACACCCCCAACACCTCCAAACAAACACACACAAACACAATCCATACTGGCTACAAAACAATATCCGACCTTCATTTAAGATTCGAGGCCATTTCAGAACCATTTCAAAGAAGTCAACAATGGACAGGACCGTGATGAATCTGGTGGCTTTCATAACTACTGCAAGAGTCCATACACCCTGTTCCCTCCTCTCTCCCTTTCTTTTTCTCTCCCCCCATCTCCCTCCCTCTCTTCCACCCCCCCCCCTCCTCTCTCTCTCTCTCTCTCTCTCCCCCTCCTCCATTTCCCCCATCTCTACCCCTCTCCACTCTCTCTTCTCTCTCTCTGCCCTATTTCTCCACCCCCCCCCCCCCCCTCCTCTCTGTCTTTTGAATCTGCCACCTCCAGATCAGCGTTCAGCACGCCCCACCGCTGAGACAGAGCCGCTCTCTCAGGTCCCTGGCAGGCGTCCACAAACAGGGGTCAGCCTGCCAGACGCCCCGGGCCCTCAGCAGCACGCACACGGGCGCGCGCGTGCCAAGCAGATTACCGTCATCACCGCTCGGCGGAAGAGATTTGATATCCATCAAGGCCCAATTAGAGACTCAGACCATTCTACTGCGCCTTCTGTGATCTCCGTGGCTCCATTAGGAGGAGTGCGGATAAACAAAAGTCGAGACTTTCCTCTGTCGGAGGGCGAGGCTGAGTGGTGTGGTGTGTGCGCCAGTGGCTCGTTCTTCTCATGGTGACGACCCCTATTCAGATGGCTCAGATGGCTGAGCGGTTAGGAAGTCGGACTAGTAATCTGAAGGTTGCCAGTTCGATTCCCGGCCGTGCCAAATGACGTTGTGTCCTTGGGCAAGGCACTTCACCCTACTTGCCTCAGGGGGAATGTCCCTGTACTTACTGTAAGTCGCTCTGGATAAGAGCATCTGCTAAATGACTAAATGTAATGTATTTTGGTCGGACTCCCTCGTGTCGTCATTAGAAGACAGCGAAACACGTACACAACACGCACACGCACGTCAACACACACGCATGTATGAGAGGCCGTATAGGCCATAATTCATACTTGGTCTCACATACACGCTATGACCTCACATATATACCATCATACTCTCACATATATACCATCATACTCTCACATATATACCATTATACTCTTGCACATAAACTACTTGGTCTCACATACAACACCATAACCTCACATATATACCATTATACTCTCACATATACACCATTATACTCTCACATATATACCATTATACTCTCACATATATACCATTATACTCTCACATATACACCATTATACTCTCACATATACACCATTATACTCTCACATATACACCATTATACTCTCACATATACACCATTATACTCTCACATATACACCATTATACTCTCACATATACACCATTATACTCTCACATATACACCATTATACTCTCACATATACACCATTATACTCTTGCACATAAACTGGCATACTCTCTTACACACACAAAAATACCGTCTTATATGCACCATCATACTAAAGTATGACAATATATGTAAGAGACAAATAGTATGTGTGAAACAGAATGTTACTATATGTAAGAGAATAACAGGATGTGTAAGAGAGAATACTTGTCTATGTGAGAGAGAATACTTGTCTGTGTGAGGGAGAATACTTGTCTATGTGAGAGAGAATACTTGTCTGTGTGAGGGAGAATACTTGTCTATGTGAGAGAGAATACTTGTCTATGTGAGAGAGAATACTTGTCTATGTGAGGGGGAATACTTGTCTATGTGAGAGAGTATACTTGTCTATGTGAGAGAGAATACTTGTCTATGTGAGAGAGTTTGATTGAAACGGAAGGCAGTTTGATTGAAAAGGAAGTAGTACTGAATTCTCAGTTCCTGATTGGCTTACACATGAAGAAGAAGGATTTAGGGTAGATGTAACGCCCGCCTTCCCTATCAAGACGAGACTGAGTGACATGACAAGATGGATTCATTAATAACATTTTGCATACTCCAAATCCTGCGGCGTCATTGTCAGAAATGTTGTATCAAAGACGACAGCCATACACGGGGGCTGTTTCTAACGCTAACGTTGACAATGAAATGCGCCGGCTCTTCAGACCTGGATCAGGTGCATCAAGGAGCGGCAGCAGCACTCTGTCAGTAGCTAGTCTGCAGCCAAGTGATGGCGCAATCCCAATATCAAACTCCGCAGTATTTCGGTGGATGGACTTCAAAGTCAAGGAAGAGGTGAGTTTAACGTTACTCATTAAGGTAAAATTATTTCTATAGCCGGGGATATTGTTTCATTGAAGCCACAACAGGAAAATGCGGTGACTTCAATAAAACAATATCCCCGGCTACATAAATATGTTTACCTTAATGAGTAACGTTAAACTCACCTCTTTAAGACTGCATTGAGCATGAAGAAGCATTAAGACTAACTCCTGACAGAGTGCTGCTGCCGCTCCGTGATGCACCTGATCCAGGTCTGAAGAGCCGGCGCATTTCATCGTTAGCGTTAGAAATAGCCACTGTGGATGGCTGTCGTCTTTGATTCCAACATTTCTGACAACGATTCAAGCAAATCCACAAACAAACTCAAATGTAGAATTCCATAGTTGTTTAGGAAGCTATACCGACCCACACTACTTGAGTCAAAAGTACTAGATCAGTTTTTCAATTGATGAAACAAACTATCATTTAAATTAAAGCCAATGCCTGTGTGAATACCGTCCCGTGGCACTGGGGTTTTAACCGTTGACGTCTTTAATTAGCCGAGTGGTCTTTACACCCTTGGCTACTAACCTAAACTTCAATGCCACAAAACCTGAACTTGATGTCAATCTGTTCACAACATTTTCCAGTTGGGACTTTTAAGATCCTATTTGAGTGTAGGCCCCTATGCCCGATGAGTGCCCGCACCCATTCACTGCAACGAAATAGCTTCATGGAACTCCGACTCGGAATCTGAGTTTAGAGACGCTTGACAAAAAACATGTTTTGTTTGGCGTGTGGTGCGTTTTGGAATTGTTAATGTGATGTGTTCCCATCGTATTTAAGACGAAATAGTTACATACATATCTCACTCATACTGGCTAATCAGCAACATGTTAAAGTAGCCTAGTCTACATCCAAAGTCGCTGTCGTGAAACTAGCCTCATTTTCACAAAAAGCTTCGAGGTAAAATTAAAAACCTTTAAAAACGTCTACATTTAGCTAATATTATTGTGCACAAGTATTTTAGTATAGTTAATATGTAATTTAATTCCATAATTTCCCCAGGAATAACTGTACATCTTGTCATGTCACTCAGTCTCGTATTGATAGGGAAGGTGGGCGTTAGCTACATCTACCCCAAATCCTTCTTCTTCATGTGTAAGCCAATCAGGAACTGAGAATTCAGTACTACTTCCTTTTCAATCAAACTGCCTTCCGTTTCAATCAAACTCTCTCACATAGACAAGTATTCTCTCTCATATAGACAAGTATTCTCTCTCACATAGACAAGTATACTCTCTCACATAGACAAGTATTCTCTCTCATATAGACAAGTATTCTCTCTCATATAGACAAGTATTCTCTCTCACATAGACAAGTATTCTCTCTCACATAGACAAGTATTCTCTCTCACATAGACAAGTATACTCTCTCACATAGACAAGTATTCTCTCTCATATAGACAAGTATTCTCTCTCACATAGACAAGTATTCTCTCTCACATAGACAAGTATTCTCTCTCACATAGACAAGTATTCTCTCTCACATAGACAAGTATTCTCTCTCACATAGACAAGTATTCTCTCTTACACATCCTGTTATTCTCGTACATATAGTAACATTCTGTTTCACACATACTATTTGTCTCTTACATACATTGTCATACTTTAGTATGATGGTGCATATAAGAGGGTATTTTTGTGTGTGTAAGAGAGTATGCCAGTTTATGTGCAAGAGTATAATGGTGTATATGTGAGAGTATAATGGTGTATATGTGAGAGTATAATGGTGTATATGTGAGAGTATAATGGTGTATATGTGAGAGTATAATGGTGTATATGTGAGAGTATAATGGTGTATATGTGAGAGTATAATGGTGTATATGTGAGAGTATAATGGTATATATGTGAGAGTATAATGGTATATATGTGAGAGTATAATGGTATATATGTGAGGTCATGGCGTGTATGTGAGAGTATAATGGTGTATATGTGAGAGTATAATGGTATATACGTGAGAGTATAATGGTATATATGTGAGAGTATAATGGTATATATGTGAGAGTATAATGGTATATATGTGAGGTCATGGCGTGTATGTGAGAGTATAATGGTGTATATGTGAGAGTATAATGGTGTATATGTGAGAGTATAATGGTGTATATGTGAGAGTATAATGGTGTATATGTGAGAGTATAATGGTGTATATGTGAGAGTATAATGGTGTATATGTGAGAGTATAATGGTGTATATGTGAGAGTATAATGGTATATATGTGAGAGTATAATGGTATATATGTGAGAGTATAATGGTATATATGTGAGGTCATGGCGTGTATGTGAGAGTATAATGGTGTATATGTGAGAGTATAATGGTATATACGTGAGAGTATAATGGTATATATGTGAGAGTATAATGGTATATACGTGAGAGTATAATGGTATATATGTGAGGTCATAGCGTGTATGTGAGACCAAGTATGAATTATGGCCTATACGGCCTCTCATACGCATGTATGCCAACACGCACACGTATGCATGCCGGCACGCGTAGCGGCAGCACACACACACCTACGTGAATGGCAATACACACATGCACGCATACCGACACACACACGTATTCGAACACACACACAGACACACGTACCAGCACACACACACACGTAGCAACACTCACACACGCTACTCCACCGTCAGAAGGAGAAAACACTGTGATGTTAAGAGTGTTTACTGTAATTCAGCTGACATGCCCTTTATAAGTGTGAGGTCTGTTTGTTTTCAATCCATCAGTATAAATATGCAAAGCAGGTCAGCATGCAGACAACAACAAATCCCCCAAAAATAGAGAGTCCAAAAGTGATTTTGTCTAAAAAGCGACCAAGAACGACAATAAGGGAAAATTGGAACGAAAATGTCATTTTGTCACATTAGCCAAAAACACATTTTTTCAGAATATATTGACTACAGGGAATATACGTCTATACATTCATATGTTATTGAGTTCAGGCATCCGAATACTATATTCATCCATGATAATATACTGATTATAGAACACACACAGGCCCACACACACGCAAACACTCATACATAAACACACACACACAAACCGACACACACACATATTGCCTCGAAATACACTTGATTTCACCTTCCCACACCCAAGGTATTCCTGTGGAAATGACCCCAGGGCAGGGATGAGGGGCAGGCCGTAATATAGAGGGGAAATAATACGTGCAAAGTTCTTGATTTGTTTGCTGAGAGACTGTGGTGATCTCTTCCCTGTCTGGGGGGGATATCAGTCAGACCCAGACCTGGTTCCTCTCATGGTAATCATTATCATTATCATACACACACACACCCACACGCATTCACTCATCCAGACACACACAACACACACACACACACCCTGGGGGAGCCAACATGGGGAAAAAATATAATCATTGTCTTCCTCCCTCACACGTTGACATTTCCAATATCTCCTCCCGATACAGTCTCCATTCTGCTTATTTGTTTTCAACCGGCTCATTTTTCATCCTTCATCCAGAGTCCTTGTTTGCCAAAACAGGTTTAGAGGACCTCTTTATTACCTCAGCGCACCAGAAGATAGCAGCACGGCGTGGTACTCGCTGAGCAATGGCGTCCTCCACACCACACCGCACACAGGAGAGCTGCCATTCAAACCTGCCCCTAGATTACACTCAGTAGACACTCGGCCTCCTGTGAGGTTAACTAGTTTATTGGGTATAAAGAGTCTGGGTGGCTGAGTTCCTGAGAAACGACTCGGGCGCTCTCGTTAATATATAACTGTCACTTGGAACTTTCAGGGTTGCGCTAACTTATCTTTCTTTCAACTCACATGAACTCTCAAGCCAACACGGAACGGTGGATTGGGTTCGGGTTCGACCAATCAGTGCACAGATGTTACAAGATCTCCAGCTTGGTAGCCTATCAGTGCATGGCACAAACATTATACATACACAAGGTAAGTGTATGTATAATGTGCTGAGGCCTTACTGCAGCGGTCCGGGATTGAATCTGGCCTTGCCCCTTTGCTGCACCTCTCTCTCTCTCTCTCTCTCTCTCTCTCTGTCACACACACACTTCACTTTACACACAAACTCCATTAAGTCCAATCAAGCGAGAGATACACTGTGGTGAGAGTGTAGCGTCACTGTCGTCGGGTAGGTTCCTCTCCAGACAGCTGCAGGTAAACACTCACTCACTGAGGGGGGGCTACGGCAGCCAAGAAGGGACATTTTAAGTGCTGGTCCGTAGTGCGGCCTAACCTTTCCTGTTTCTCACTAAATGTGGATAAATGGACGTGAGGAGAAACTCATTTACTGGAATGCTTTGTCTCATCGCCCCCCCCACACTCACACACACACAGGCACAAACATCGGCACACACACATGCACAAACACACACAGGCAGACACACACACACAGGGCTGTATTATGTTAGGGAGGTAATTGTGCTGTGAAGGTCCATTCTCTCTGTCTTCTGTGATGCGTTTCCTGTCTGACGGGGTTAGGAGAGAGTGAACTCACAGGCTGGAAGTGCTAAATGCATGTCAGAGGAGATGTGTGTGTGTGTGCGTAAGTGCATCCATTGTTGTGGGCGTGGGCGTGTGCTCGTGCGCATGCTTGTCGATGTGTGTGTGCCTGCTTGTGTGTGTGCGTGTGTGTGTGTCGTCACGTTCATAACTTTGCTAGATGAGGAAGGTTCCTCACCCGCACGGTTCGAACGTGTGGCTGTGTGTGTGTGTGTGTGTGTGTGTCTGACAGCATGCTGTTTGTCAACCCTGAAACTGGTTTACATGTGGATGACTGTGTGTTTGTCTGCCTGGCCCCTCAGCCTGACTGTGTCGCTGGTGTGTGAGGTATCATTTCCCCAAGTGCACCAAATACACCAGTATGACCATCCATCACCCTAATGCTAGCGAACAGCAATCCGTCTCTCACGCACAACAACAACTCTACAGATGCTACTGGGGGCCAGGGAGGGAGTGGTGGGTGGGGTGGGAGGGGCTGGGGCTGGGGCTGGGGGGAGACAGAGAATGAGACCGAGAGAGGGTGACAGAGGGAGAGAGACACCGTGTGAGAAAGAGGGGGAACTGAGCGACTGACAAAAATATATAGAGAGAGAAGTCCCCCGTTTTTATTTACATCTTTTTTTTTCCCCCCTGCCGTTTAATGAGATCGCCTGACAAGGTGTGCACTTAGTGCTCCGTGTGCACAGATAAACAAAGAGAAGCAGTTGTGGGTCTAATTGACTCAAGCCTATTCATTACATCACCTCATCCACGGCTACAAATTGCTTGGAGGGTTGTTTAAACCCCTCAACAATCACCGTTGTTGACTCTGGCAGGGCTGGGCCCTGCAGGCGGGTGGGTAGACCAGCTTCGAGCAAAACCAACACACCCCGAGAAATGGAGAGGACATTTGAATAGGGAAGGGGGGTGGGGGGGGGGTGGGGGTCGGGGTTCAGGATGCTTTGGTTTTAAGATGTTTTTTTTACACACAACCCAACTGTGGGGTTTAAAAAACGTCTGTGAAGTAAAACATGTATACAAAAGATATACAGTAGGGTCTAAAAGTCTGAGACCACATGTTTCATGGGGGATTGAAGACAGAGAATTCCAAGCATTCTGTGACATCACTAGAAGCTCTCTGGTACCTTGTCAGATCATGCTGAGAACACAGGTCATCAGGATTTACACAAACTCATGGACTCTAAGGGGGCATAGCAAATCCCCAAATATTCTGAAATGTATGTACATAAAAAAAAATAAAAAAATACTTTTCACTTAAGTTGTAATGAAAATAAATTGTATTACATTCCATACAAATGCAAGTATCTTGAAGCACGGTTTATCATCAGCTCTGTTCCAAACACAGTCCTCCAGTGATCGAAGTGATACCCTCACGCCATGGGTGTTCATTTGGGTTGTTATTTGCATGAATACAGTTCCAAAGATTAACTAAATGAAAGACATTTCTGAAGATGTCACTATGGGAGTGAAAGCGGGGGAGGGGGAGGGGGGGGGGTGTTCATAGAGTAACAGCTTCAAGATGAGATAACACTTCATCATCTGATATGTGGGTGTCACGGCAGCAGGAAAACAGGCTACCATCAGACTCCAGCCGAGAGCTTGTCTGGCCTGTCTGGTCTCTGGCCCTATCAGAGAGACGCAGCAGACACGGAGGGCTCCTGTTAACTAGGGGGCTCCTGCGGGATATCTTCATGTAGATCTAATCTATACCGCCTCATTCCTGCTAGGGCAAATGAACAACGTTTTTATCGTCGAAAAACATCACCCGCTCCTCATTGGGGGGAAAATGAATCCCTTTTTCTATTGATTAGTCATTGACAGTATACGTCCTCGATTAGTATACAGAATGAATTTAACAGCGAGTATCTTGATTTTGCAGTTACTTTCTGTCCTTTGGGTAGACTGTGACCTCACAATGACTTGATGAATGACGACTGTCGCCATGGAGAGGACGCATCGCAATCTATTGTGAGGTTCACTTGGAATTCATCAGGTTCTGTTTATGCCAGCTAGCGGTGATGTGCTCTCTCAGATAAATCCATGCAAATGGATTGCTTTTCCAAGGTCAGAGAGATATCATTAGAATTGTATACAGTCCATGAATTGGCTGGAGACTCCTCTGGCACTCCCAGTTGTCTGAAAGCAGTCAGAACTCTGATTGCTACTATAAGATAAGAATTAGCAGTTCACATTAGTACAGCGTTCATACCCACGAAGAAAAACAAACATTGCTTTTAAGCAACAACAAAAGGTTTTGGACGCCGATACACCTGATTTACCTTTAGAAATGGGAATTCATTTACTTCTCTATTACCGAGTTCAGTACAACTCTCAGCTCATTACAATATCCTATTAGAGAGATGTCCCTGTGTGACGGTGGCGCAGGGATATGCTCAGGAAACCGGAAACATGTTAGTCCACTGAGAGCACCCCCTTCCAGGTAATGTGCCCCTCTTTTGGAATGCTAAAATAACCAATCACAACCTAGTCACAAGGGTTGGAACACCAAAACCATAGACATATGTATGCCCGAAAACAACGTCATCGAGTCATGAAGTATGAACATCATCAAACCACAGAATCTTAACTTACTCATAAATGTTTGGAATACAGCAACAACATTTGACATGTCATTCATTCAGCAGACTTTGTTTTTCCATCCAAACCAACTTAGAATTCATTCCAGTCCTAGAAACCTAGCAATTAAGATTTCACAATAAATATCCGCAAATCTCAACTGTCATGAATGAGTCGGGTAGATATGAGGTTGATATCCTGCCTGCATGGAGTCTCCACGTTCCCATGGAGAACGTGGCTCTCTGCCAAGAAGAACAGTATGTACCTCAGCGTGTACCTCTCCATGTGCCGCAGTGCCAAAGTCCTCGGCTCAACTTGATTCCATAGGAGTTTCATCCTGCTTGAGGGCCTCAATGAAGAAGTGCTATCGCTTCAGCCCACACAATACATTCATTAGCATAGCTTTGAGCCAACGTTTGGTATGTGCAACGTCTGATGTTATTAGCATCTTTTTATGCAGCTGTATATGTTTAACTCCGACATAAGACGCCGCCACCGGTGAAACATCTCTATTGGAACACTGTAGACAAACAGTGGAAAAGTACTACGCATCACTTGGCACACATTCAAAGTCAACACGATTTTGAATGACTACAGTCAACTACCGGTGTTTGTGGATCATGACCCTATCTCATGGAATGTATAAACCCCCCCAAAAAAGTCACCTGGTTACCGTAGCAACAGTTGATGGAGTACCCCGGGAGCCTTCGGACCAGTGTGTGTGTGTGTGTGTGTGTTGTGTTTGTGTGAAAGCACTAAGCCAACAGAACAATACACACGCGCACACACACACACATCACCCACGTCAGTAAACCCCAGGATAATGCAAGTGGGCTAATGCCATTGTCAGTCTTAGGAGCGCTGCTGTCACTCAGAACGCGCGTGTTCGGCTGAAATAACCAACGTTCTGTTCAAACACTCGAGAGGAAGATGAGCAGCAGGAGAGGGTCAGGGTGTTCGAAGACAGAGAATGGAAGGTGGGGGAGAGAGGCAGAAACAGGCCGAGAAAGAGAGACAGAGAGAGAGAGAGAGAGAGAGAGAAAGAAAGAGAGTGGAGTGTGAGTGTGAGTGGAGGTACTGTCTCAAACCACACAACGACAGTGCCCCCACCCCCCCCAGAATGGTCAACTGGGACTCTAACATGAGACATGAGGTCATTCATTACCTCACCAGGTATATCAGTCACTCTGAGCACACACACCCTTCCATGCCCCCGCTCCCCCATCCATCCTCCATCCCTCTCTGCCCAGCCCCCTCCTCGTACCCCTCCCCTACCTCTCCTAGCCCCCTTCATGCCCCTCTCCTCCCTCCCCCCTCCCAGTGACCATCGCTGGGCTGCGAAAGGACTCCAGCCCCTGGAAGGAAGCCTGGGAGATCCATCTCTATTACAGCTGGTTAACCTGTGGGACTCCCAGACGGAAGGTCACATGATTTAAGTGCGGCCGTGGCGTTTACACCAGGACGACACCGCGGCGAACTGCCGACCTCGTTAAGCTGCTCCTAATTGGCGGACTGCTGTTTTAATTTCCAGGCCATTGTGTGTCCCTTGTGCCACACAAGGAAAGGGATGGATGTAGGGACGGATGGACGGACGGACGGACGGATGGATGGAGAGAGACGGGGCATAGAGGGATGAGGGACGAGGGGATTGAGGGATGAAAGGATGAGGAATGGAGAGACGAAGACATGAAGGGTGGGAGGAATGGAGAGACAGAGGGGTGAGGGGAGGGAGGGATGGATGGATGAAGAGATAGAGGGAGGGAAAGACAGAGGGATGAAGGGAGGGAGGGATGGAGAGACAGAGGGGTGAGGGGAGGGAGGGATGGATGGAGAGATAGAGGGAGGGAAAGACAGAGGGATGAAGGGAGGGAGGGATGGAGAGACAGAGGGATGAAGGGAGGGAGGGATGGAGAGACAGAGGGAGGGATGTGCAGTTGTGTAGATGTCCCTGGGACCTGGCAGGATAAAGCAGAGAGCATCACTGCTGAGTTCCCTCTCCTGTGCTTCTCACACTAATACAGATCTCTGAATGCAAACTCAGCCTAGCCGGGGTCACGCTGGCTGCTAATTGAAAAGTAAGTACAGTCCTCTCCATTCAGTTACTATTCACACTCCAAAACATTCAGGTGGTGCTTTTTTCTTTTCTTTTTTTCCTCCCTATCATTTTCTTTCCCCTCCTCTCTCTCTCTCCTTCTCCCTCTTTCTCTCTGTCGCTCTCCTTTTCCGCCTCTCCTCTCTCTTTATATTTCTGTTTCTCTTCCTCCCTCCTCTCCTTCCTTCCCTCCCTCTCTCCTTCCCTCCTCTCCCTCCCTCCCTCTCCTTCCTTCCCTCCCTCTCTCCTTCCCTCCTTCCCTCCTCTCCCTCCCTCTCCCTCTCTCCTTGGTCAGGAGCCAGGGGCAGTGCTGATACAGAACACTTAGCAGGGTGTGTGAGGATGAGCTGCTCTGAAGCCTCATTCATTAGAAGAGCAGACATGTCTGTGGGCTCAGCGAGAGAGAGAGAGAGAGAGAGAGAGAGAGAGAGAGAGAGAGAGAGAGAGAGAGAGAGAGAGAGAGAGAGAGAGCGAGAGAGACAGAGAGAGAGAGAGAGCGGCGTGTGCCTGGTCGTCACGCCGACACCTCACATCGTTCACCCTCCCAGCCAGTCTTTCTATGGAGCTATCACACATCTCCAGGTTCGCTTGGGGTTTTCGTGGCTTCATTGATGCTCTCTCTAACCCTCTCTCTTTCTCCCTCTCTCCTGATCTCTTCTCCCTCCCTCTCTTCCTCTCTCTCCATCTCCATCTCCTGTGTTCACACTCGGGCAGGACTCTCCTCGCCACTCCCTCCTCCTCTCCTCTCCTCTTTCTCCCTCACTCGTGTTCCCCTCGCAAGCCTCCCCGCTTCCTCCATCGCCATCCCTCCGCCATTCTCTCTCCCTTCCCCTCTCCTCCGGTCCTCCCCAGAGCTGCTCACTTAGACTCAGGGCACGATTCGGGGTGCTGCCTGATCTCCCCCCTCACCCCTCCCTCTCCCTCTCCCTCCCACCCCTTCTGTCTCTTCCTCCCTCCCTGACATTGCAGCAAAGCCCCTGTAATACCCCCAGTCCTCCAGGCTCTCCCTGCGTCCTGCCTCCCTGCTCTTTCTTTCCCCCGTTCTGGTCTTCCCTGGACACTGTCCTCTCTCTCTCTCTTCGACATCCTCCCATTCACCTTCTCCCTCCTCCTCCTCCCTCTCCCACCCCTCCTCCACCCCTCCTCCAGCTCCTCTCAACCCTTCTCCTCCTCCTCCTCCTCCTCGCTCATTCTCCTTGTCCTGTTTCTCTCACCTTCTCTCTTCCTCCTCTCTCCCCCCCCATCCATCCTGCCCTCTCCCTCCATCTCCCTCCATCTCTCTCCCCTGCTTGTCTGAAGTATCACAGGCAGTAGGGGCCTGACCTGATTTTCTTTTATTGCATTTTAATACCCCCTCCCCCTTTCCCCCTTCACTCTCTCTCTCTCCTTCCCTCCCTCCCTCCTCCCTCCCTCCTCCCTCTCTCTCTCTCTCTCTCTCTCTCTCTCTTCATCTCCCTCTCCCCCGCCGAGCTGACTCCTGTGCTGTGCTACTGTGTATTACCATGTCATCACTTATTCATGGCAGGCTCCAAACACACCCACACACACACACACACTCACACAGGATCTGGAGCTGCACGCACCTAGCCTCATCCTTCCTACCTAGCTCAGCCTCACACACCTGAGGCTGGGGTTGGGGCGTTAGTGTTGGGGCTGGGGTCAGTGTCAGGTTAGGGTTAGGGCTAGGGGCTGGGGTGGAGGTTGGGACTAGAGTTGGTTCTAGGGCTGGGACTGGGTCAAGGGACAAGCAACTGGAAGTTTTGGTTGTGCATTAACCAGAACAGGAAATAGAATGAAACTGGCTTTTGGTGGATCCCCAGTATATCAAATGTTCAATGAAAAGTTGGTGAAAGAGAGAGCTCCTAAGGTGAGTTCTATTAAGATGGAGACAGAACCTTGTGTTCAAAGAGCTAGAACATTAGAATGTCTGTTAGAATATCCCAGAATGTCTTTTAGAATCCTCTTCTCCTCCGGAGGATTTTGACAGGTCACCAAACAGGCCCGACTGTTCAGGAGCCAAGAACGAGCGCAGCCAACAACTGCAGTGGTACGTATTAATATTTATACTGACACGATGCCTGTGAACCCCCGCTGTAAATGAGTGTTGATGTACTGCAGAAAATCCTCAATAGCATGTGAGACTGGTTCTGTGCGAGTCTGGGAGGGTATGACCTTCTGTAAAGGACAGTCTGAGAGGGAGAGAGGGAGAGAGGGAGAGGGAGGGAGGGAGAGAGAGTCATCCCAAATTACTCAATATCCTCTCATTTATCACTTACACTTCTTGTTAGTCACCCTTGAACACATGTGGACACACACACGACAACTACCATCTCCTCTTTCCCTATAATCCCTCCATGTTACTCCTGACCTCTCTCTCTCTCTCTCTTCCCTCTCCCTCCCTCCCCACCCCCTCTCCCTCTCTCTCTCCTCCCTCTCCCTCCCCACCCCCTCTCTCCTTCTCTCTCTCTCTCTCTCTCTCTCTCTCTCTCCTCCCTCTCCCTCCCTCCTCTCTCCCTCTCTCCTCCCTCTCCCTCCCTCCCCACCCCCACCCTCCTCTCTCCCTCTATCTCTCTCCTCCCTATCTGTCTCCCTCTCTCTCCTTAAGAGACTAACACAGGCGTTGTACAGCAGCCAGCTGCTAATTAATTGGGTGTTTATGTTAGGGTAACAGATCTCTCTGTCTTCCCAGCTCTGGATCAGGGTTTCCTCAGACAGCCAGGGTCAAGGTGTTCTCTGCTATCACGCTTCTATGTTGCAATTAGGCTGCAACTTAACACACTGCAAGGTTGCACTGCCGCCTAACAGACTGTTTCAGTTAGATAGCAGCTTGACAAAGTAGGAATAATTGGTGTGTAACTTTACAAGCTGTAAGAATTGGTGTGTAACTTTACAACATGTTAGAATTGGTCTGTAACTTTAGGAATTGTTACAATTGGTCTGTAACTTTAGGAATTGTTACAATTGGTCGGTAACTTTGGAAGCTGTTCCAGTTGAGAAGAAGAAAGTTCCTGTGTGAATGCCAGATACCAGGTAGTCAACAACCATATATGACATGAAGTATTTTGTTTTGCTCTGGGTATTAGGTTATTATTGACATTAGACATTGATGAGTATTACTGGAGATTAACAACAAGAGTGTGTGTGTGTGAATTAGGACGATTCTAAGGGCCCTGGCCCAGAAGAACCCCATCATTTCCTGTATGATTTAGATTTTAGAGTACAAATTAGCAGGGGGCCCAGAAACCCTAGCAGCACCCCTCTCTGTGTGTAGTTTGTGTGTGTGTGCATGTGTGTGTGTTCTCAAATGCATACCAATCTTTCCAATGTGTCATATTTTCGTCAACAGAAGTGAAGAGTTCACGTTGACTTCACAGGTCGAAATGTGGCAGAGCGACAATAACGTCAACACAACAGATGGTCTCCAATGGCAACAACATTCGTTCCTTCCGAGCTCTGTCGGTAAACATAGCGGGAGCTAGGCGACGTGTCGCCGTTTCACAAACCGTCACCTTGTGACTTCAAATGGGACGACCTCATCTGCATTTCGCCTCATGGAAAATAAGGTGATAGTCTGGAGAACTTTTGCGCTCCCAAGTGCCGTCCGCGAGATTAAAGTCCTTATCTGTATGGCTTAGTCTCACACTGTAAGCGCCTATAGTACGTCTTCTAGTCACACAGACGGCTGGCTCGCTAATTGTTCAGCGGTGTAAAGCCGCAACAATCAATGAGCCCGAGCACTGATAAACAGCATGTCAGGTTAACTGCTGTAGCGTTTCAATTACTTATTTTACTCCACTCAAACCCCAGCTCTCCTCAACCCCCACCTCCTCTTCTTTCCTCCTCTCCTCAACCTCCAGCTTCTCCTACAACTCTCTCTACCCCCACCTCCTTTCCTTTCCTTTTCCCCTCAACCCCCACCTTATCCTACTCCTCTCTCTAGCCCCACCTCCTCTCCTCAACCCCTACCTCTTCCTCCTCCTCTGCTGTCCTCTCCTCAACCCCCACCTCCTCTTCTCCTCCTGCAAACCTGGGACACGTCCACTCGTGAGACACGGAGCCGTTCCAAGGGTGCATCTCGATAGTGACAGGAGGTTTCCTTATCTCCGCTGGCTGCGTCTCCGCACTGGTGTGTTCATATTCCCACAAAGGCCTCGAAAACAAAAGGATACCTCTCTAACCCGTTGAGACGCACCCAGGCGTCCTCTCCAGACCAACACTGCCCCCTGTGGGGGTTCGTCGCCACTGCAACATCTTAGAATGCATCAACACACACACACACGCTGTGATATCTTTAGTCACACACAGTCATATCTCTGTGGTACACAATTTATAATGGCAATCCTGTTTCTCGCAAATCCCCTGATTAACAGCATTATCTGGAGGTAATCTTCATTTGCGTTCCTAACACGAGAGTCTACTCTTCGGAATGAGAGAGCAGATCTCCGGGGTCTGGCTGGGCACATGCATGTGGAAGGGGACTGCGGTCAGTCGAAGACTTTGACTCTAAGTGGAACAACGGTCCCCAGCTACCACACATACTTGAGGCATGCATTAAACATCACTTCGAGATATTAACAAATGAGCAGCCTCTTCCCACATCACAGACGTTCTGCTTTTAGCTCACTCTCACTCTCTATCACACGCACTCCATCCTCTACCCTGCCACCCCCCACCCACACCCCACTCTCCCTTCCCTCCCCGTCCCTCTCCCTCCCTCTCCCTCGATCCCCACGTGCGTGCCTGTATGTTCACACTTCCGGAAGCCTCCGTACGCCCACAGCCCCCAACACACATGCAGTCTGAGAGAGAGAGAGAGAGAGAGAGAGAGAGAGAGAGAGAGAGAGAGAGAGAGAGAGAGAGAGAGAGAGAGAGAGAGAGAGAGAGAGAGAATGAGAGAAGAGAGAGAGAGAGAGAGAGAGAGAGAGAGAGAGAGAGAGAGAGAGAGAGAGAGAGAGAGGAGGGCAGGGGCAGAGCAGACCAGCGCCCAGGGAGGGAGGGAGGTAGGAGAGAGGGAGGGGGGGGGGGGAAGACGAGAAAAGAAGAAGCAGGTAGAAGGGAGAAGAGGGGGAGGGAGGGAAACGAGATTGAAGCCTGGCAGGACATCCACGTACACCTCTCTAAATAATGGATGAGATCCTCCAATGAGATAAGAGCCTTATTCTGCTGTAACAAGGGCAGGGTCTGCTGTGAATGCTAAAGCCTGGCAGCCTCCCTGCTGAGGGAACACAGCGCCCCTCTCTCTCTCTCTCTCTCCTCAAATACAGCCTCTCTCTCTCTCTCTCTCCTCAAATACAGCGTCTCTCTCTCTCTCCTCAAATACAGCCTCTCTCTCTCCTCAAATACAGCCTCTCTCTCTCTCTCCTCAAATACAGCGTCTCTCTCTCTTTCCCCAAACAGAGCGCCTCTCTCCTTCCCTCGGGAACATACCTTACTCCCTCCCCCAGGTACACACCCCTCTCTCCCTCTCCCCCCTGGACACACCCCTCTCTCTCTCCTCCCTAAACACACCACTCTCCTCCCCCTGCACAGCCCTCTTTCTCGCCCCAGAACACACCTCTCTCTCTCTCCCCCCGGAACACACCTCTCACTTTCCCCCAGGAACACACCTCACTCTCTCTCTCTCTCTCCCTCCTGAACACACCACACCTCTCTCCCCTGAACACACCTCCTCTCTCTCCTCCCTAAACACACCACTCTCACATACACAGATACTTTAGCAAACACATCCACGCACACACCCACACACACAGGTACTGTACCTTAACAAACACATCCACACACACACAGAGTCAAGAACTCTCTCTTCTCCAGTCAGTCTGAGTTTCCTCACCTTGTGTTTGAGCAGTGGTACACACTGGCTCAAAGAGCCCTGCTTGCCGCAGGATACACACTACACAGCGCCCGCCAGGCATGTTGGTCTAAGGTCAAGGCACAACCCTCATTTTCAACTCCCTCCGCCACATTACCTAATCCCATTCATGTTGCTGTGACAGGCAAGGCCTTAGACACGAGCTGGCTGGCTGGCTGGTATCTCTCCCCTGTCTGGACAATATATTCTGCTATCCATCACACTAGGCTGCCAAACCAAGCCTAAAGACGCCAGGAACATCGAATGCATATCTCTCCCAAATGAATATTCCTTTCAAACGGGCCGTCGATATTGCATCGGCCTTATGCTAGGCCGTTTGTATCTCTGACACACTACATCTATGATGTGGACCTGGGATTGTGACTGCCTGTCTATCCATACACTGAGAGAGGGAGGGAGAGAGAGAGAGAGAGAGAGAGAGAGAGAGAGAGAGAGAGAGAGAGAGAGAGAGAGAGGAGAGAGAGAGAGAGAGAGAGAGGGATCCCACACTGCTGGGATGGAAGGCGGGGGAACTGGAGTAAGAAGAGTTTACACCCTAACTCACACACACAGATGCTCTCCACACACAGACACACACACAGACACACACCCAGGCACCTCTACACACACCCCACACACACACCGAGTGAGAGCAACACCAGAACAGAACAACAGCTTGTCTCTGAGCAGAGGCCACTGAGCAGCCGTTAGCTAGATGGAGGAGAGAACCCATGGAAAAGCATTTTACAGACTAGTTTCCCTCTCTGTGTCTCGCTCTCTTCCCCCCTCCTCCCTCCCTCCCTCCCTCCACCTCCCCTCCTCCCTCCCCCTCTCCCTCCTTCCAGCATGGCCGAGATACCAGGCAGACTCTTCCATCGTCCAGAGTAAACAAGCCAGTGTGTAGACTCCAGAGGGAAAGCGAGTTCGACTGTGGAGCTACAGTTCGATACAAACCACTTCTGAGATGGCTTAGCAATCTGGCCTTCACATCCTCTCACACTAAAATATCTCTTTTCTTTCTCTCTCTTTTGAAAATCTTTCTCAGTTTCTCTCTCGCTCTCTCTCTTGTATTTCCCTTTCTATTTTGTCTCTCTCTCCCCCTCCATCAATTCAATTGTACTTCTCTTTCTCTTTCTCTCTCCCACTCCCTCTCCCACCTCCCTTGAGGGAGTTGCCTGACAACTATTAGCATCCAGCTTGTCCTGTGGTAGTGTTGGTAGGTGGGTGGGGCGTGAGGGGGTGGGGTCAGGTGGGGGGTGGGTGGGTGATAACCCGCCCTGAGGTGTGGAGGGACCTTGTCAAGGGAGGGCTAATGAAGACAAAGCCCAGGACAGGGATAGGAGAGGTGGGAAGGCGAGGGGGAGAGTGGCCTAATGCTCTGCTAATGGAAACCTCCACTGTCCTTGACACATCATGAGGTTGGAGTTGGAGTTAATGTGTTAGAGGGCCCGGACACACACACACACACCCTCATGGTGTTTACACACGTATACAGGAGGGATGCCACACACAGGCCCACTCACAGCTCTCTTTCCCTGTCTTTAGCTTGTGCACACACACACACACACATAGGCACACACAGACACCTATATACACTTACAAGCGTGAGTACAAACACATACACACACATGGAATCACACACAAGTGTGAGCAAGCACGCAAACACACAGAAGCACATACACACTTAACCTTCTGCGTGGCCCCACTCTCAGCAGTTATGGAAATGCAGTGTGTGAGAGTGAGCTGTGATTATAACAAGAGAGCCAGTCCTCACCTGAACAGAACATGGCTGTATTTCCATATACTCTTCATTCATTCAACGGGCGCTTTATCGAAAGCGATGTTCACATCTTGCAAACAGCACAGCAGGAAATCGAGGATGTGAATTGCAGAGTTCTAACAGGGTTTCAGTAGTCAGAGTCAAGGAACGATCTGTTATCAGGCACAGTGTAAAGTAACCACATCTCAGCTACCGGGCACAGTGTAAAGTAACCACATCTCAACTACCAGGCACAGTGTAAAGTAACCACATCTCAGCTACCAGGCACAGTGTAAAGTAACCACATCTCAGCTACCAGGCACAGTGTAAAGTAACCACATCTCAGCTACCAGGCACAGTGTAAAGTAACCACATCTCAGCTACCAGGCACAGTGTAAAGTAACCACATCTCAGCTACCATCTCCACTTCTCTCCCCCCCTTTTCTTCATTCCCTCCTTCTGCCTCTCTTTCTCCCTTGTTCTCTCTCCCCTTGCTCTCCATCTCTCTCTCTCTCTTCTCTCTCTCCCACTCCCCCCCCACTCTATCGCCCTCCTTCTTCTCCAATCAAACCCGGCCGTAAATCCGGTCTCCATGCGGTCTCTGAGGGGCCGGGAGAGGTGGAGTGTGACAGTAAATTGAACACAGAGACTGTGTGTCTTGTAGTAAGTGGTCGTATGATGAGACATGCTCTATCCAGCCAGGTTTAACGCAGTCAAAGAGTAATCGACAAAGCCATTTGAGAAGTTCTGGGTGAGCTACGATGCCGTTAAGGACATGAGAGGCGGAGGGGAGGCAGGCAGGCAGGCAGACAGAGATGGAGTGAAGGGTTGTTACGTAAAAAAGGCATTGAGTTCCGACCACTGTGCAGGCAGCATATTTCAAAACAGACACATTGAATAAGACCCATACGTAGGCCTGCACACACACACACACCAACCCACACACACATGCATGCAAAGACAGAACAGACAGACACACACACACACACACAAACAAATACAATTGTACCACATTCAATCCCCTGCTCTGCCCAGGTTATTTACTGCTAACATCTTGATCTGTGATAGTAACACAGGGCAGTATAATGCTATCAGAAGAGAAGTGCAGTGATGACAGTGTTGGCAACCATCCTGATGGTTGCAACTTGCTACCCTTTCGTTCTTCACACGCGCGCGCACACACACACACACACACACACTAATGTAGAACCCTGCCTAGTGCCTACCACTGAGAACTACAGATTGTAATTGCCGAATGCAAAACAACAGTTCAGTGTGTTGCGTCCTTGTCCTTTAAAAAGAAACACGCACACAATCCGTGTGCTGTCGACTCAAGTGAAGCTGCCATTATTGCCTCTGATATAAAGTTTATTCTGAAAAAGATGAATGTTGCAACGCCAAAAAATCATTTCTGGATTTAAAAACAACAACAGATGTAGCAATTTGTTACCGGGGAACTAGTGGAGAAATCGGATTTTCTGCGTTTCGTGCTGCCGTCTCCATGACAGCCACTGCACATTTCTAAACCTCTGTCACGCTGCCACACTGTCACCTAGTGGTCGAAGATGGAATAACATTTACTGATCGACAGTGCAGTAAAATCGTCTTCGGTATCGTACATTTTCTTTAACTGTCTTCGTCTACTATGGCAATCCATAATAATATGATTATTATAATAATATGATATAAATCCATATTTATTCGCGTAAGTGGAGGCTAGCAGCGGTGAAAGAATCCTAAAGCTCAGTATTTCAGTCTGACTGCGTTTTTTTTCTTTTCTTTTTTCATCGGTGAGTAGACTATAAAAATTTCAGCACTTCGCCTTGAAACACATAGCAGAGAAATGGGAAAGAGATTTATGGTTTTGAGATAGCTCTGGCCTTAGAACTGCATCAATAATTCAGATGTTTGCAAGCTAGTTCATAGGCCATCAACTTTAGTCTTGAATATCCATTGCTCTTGTTTTTGGAGAGCAGGTTAGCAGTCGTAAGGCTTTAAATCATGAATGCAGGTGTGTGGAAAAATAATAGAATTCTTAAGTAGACTCTGTAGAAATAGAATTACCTCTACAACTCCGTTTTGGGGGTTATGTGTGTGATATGTGTGTGTGATGGATATGTGTGTAGGTGTGTGTTGTATGTGCGTGTGTGTTTGGGATTGTGTGATTACGTCTGCGTGGGTTTGTGTGTGCGTGTGCTTATGTCTGCATGCGTGTGCGTGTGTGTTTGTCCATGTGATGACAAGGTCACTTCAGAACAGCCTCGAAATAACTTCACAGCGCCTCAAAGAGGGACCAACTCACGAGCACAGAGATCCCCATCACCTTAGCGTAGAGTCCAGATCTGCGTTCCTGACGCAGACGTCTGCCTGTTCCGTTCTCACGGTGCGACCCGTTCAGCTCCATCAGCGGTCTCTTGGAGAGGTCGTGACCCCAACTCCACGATGACATCTGGATGACTGGGATGATCCCTGGACCTGCTGGAGCACCCAGCAGCAGCAGCACAGAGAAACTCAGAGGCTCATACATTACATTACATTTACATTTAGTCATTTAGCAGACGCTCTTATCCAGAGCGACTTACAGTAAGTACAGGGACATTCCCCCCCGAGGCAAGTAGGGTGAAGTGCCTTGCCCAAGGACACAACGTCATTTTGCACAGCCGGGAATCGAACCGGTAACCTTCAGATTACTAGCCCGACTCCCTAACCGCTCAGCCACCTGACTCATACAAGTGTGTGTGTGAGTGGGGGTGAGTGTGTGTGTGTGTGAATGTCTGTGTGTATGATGGTGGTGTGGTGTGTGGGGGGGATGCCGGCAGGTCAGTGAGGGAGAGAGTGAGAGAGCAGGCTGGAGGCTGGATGACCGTCAGAACCACACAGGCACGACTCTGACTCAGGCACCACGAGCGCGTCGCAAACAGACAACTCTGATGATACCTGAGATTGTCTATTTACCTTCCCAGACAGCCCTGACTATTATCAGCCATAAAGCAACAATCTTCCCTGTCAAACATCCATTTACTGTATCAATCCCGAGTCACTCTGCTGCCTCTCTCTCCAGCCAGACAGGCTGGTTTCTCAATAGAACGATCACACTGCATTACAAGCCATTACACAAACTTCCTGCTCATGGCATTCAGGCCTTTTGAATGGAACACAAATCCTCCAAAGAAAACAAGGGAGGGATGGGGGGGGGGGGACATACAGAGAGAGTGAGATACAACAAGAGATACAGAGAGAGATCTAGAGAAAGAGAGAGGGAGAGAGAGAGAGAGAGAGAGAGAGAGGAAGAGCGAGAGCGAGGGGGGAGAAAGAGGCGGAAGAAGACGTGCCTGTAAAAGGACGAGGAGTCGACCACTTTCACTCAAGTCCAATTATGCTCCGGCTAGCCAGGGTGCAGCTCACCAGGGGGCCTTCCAGGAGTCTGCTACAGCAAAACACTATTAATCACACACACACACATGTACACTCACACATGTGCCCACACAAACATGTACACTCACACAACTAGGCAGACATGCACAAACCGACACATACACACGCTCACACCCGAAACACACACACATTCACACACATTAACGTAACAGACACACACACAAAGTGAAACAGCTAACAAGCTTTAGGGAGTCATCTGAATAATGTACCAGATAATCCACCACGGGCCTTTAGAATAACGAGACATTAAAACCAGGTTTAAAATCCACCACTTGGCGGCCGTCGTGTCTAATCCTGGCTCTAAGCCCTGGTAAAAATAGGGCTGGGAGTAGCTCGCATCCAGAGAGCAGTCAGGAGATTAGGTGGAGGGATTAGCTGGCCGTTTGTTTTCTAAGAGAGCCCGCTGGAGGCTGGCGAGGAGAAGCTTGGAACTGTTCCGGCCTCCTCCTCGCCTCGTCTACCCAGCAGGCCTTGCAGCCTCGAGCCTGTTACTCTTTCAGACACGCTGAGCAGACAGAGAGGAGGGGAGGGGGAGAGCGATGATGAATCATGGTTTCAAAGCGAGGGAATTAGATGGAGGAAATGAGGGTGACTACTAGTAAGATTGTGTGTGTGTGAGTGGGATTGAGTGAGTGTATGTCAGTATGTGTGTGTTCGAGTGTGTGTGTGTGTGTCTGTGTGTTAGACGTTTCTATCCATTACATCTTAGGTCTAATGATTCCACATAAACTGCCATGTAGAATTCCCCGGAAGAGACTCCTTCTTTCCGGAAGTCCTTCTCTCTATCCCTTTCTTCCTCTTTCCCCCTTAGACGTCTCTCTTCATCTCTCTCTCCCTCTCTCTTCCTCTCTCCTTAGAAGTCTCTCTTCTTCTCCTTACGTCTCTCTCTCTCTTCCTCTCTCCCTCCTGCTGGTATTCACACGATCCCTCTCAGTGTAGGCTCTCTCTCTCTCTCCCTCCCCCTCTCTCCCTCCCCCTCTCCTGCAGGTGTTCACAGAGTGGCCCAGTGGCAGGTGGGGAGGTGACATGTCTGTGTTCAGCCTTTCAAAGCACATGCAGTCTCTGCTGTGATGTATCTCATACTTGCATACTGCTGAAGCGAATCCCTGGGAGCCAACCCAGGGATTCGTTTGCCAACCCAGGGATTCGTTTGGATAAACGTTTGGATAAACGGAAAAGAGAAAGGAGTAAAGAAAGACTTCAAGTAAGATGGATATCATTGAACGTAGGACAAGATAAAGGGGAGCACATTGTCAAATCCTCAGTATCAAACCAGATACACGTCACTGCTTTATCCTTTAATGACAAGTTATGTAATAATAATTAATATGTGGTCACTTTATCCAGCACTTTAGATTCCATAAAGTCCACAGATTAAACAGCACTGAAACAAGATGTCATGAAACAACTAATCTTGTGCTGGATATTGTCTAATACTAGACATCACTACCAGGCAGAATACAGTATAATCAAACAGCTCGATCAACAGTCCTAACCTGAGTAATTGGTTAAATAATGTATGGATGTAATAATTGACTTAATGATGAATACTGACATGAATAATGTCCTACTTTTACATTTAAGGACGGCACACACTTTTTTTAAGATTATTATATTTTTACTGTATGCACCTGCCCACCAAAGTAAATTATTTGTTGTGTAAACTACTTCTAAAACTATTACTATTATTAAAACGTACTCAGATTCTGATTATATTCTGATTCTGATATGCATACCATGAAAATTCAACTTCACCGCACGCGGAAAAAGAGAAAGGGCTCACGCAGATGTGACGTCTCACCACATATCATAGTTCCCAAAAAATATTGGAACATTTTAACAGCACATTACATGTCTTGGTTTGAATATCCTTTTTGCGAGGGCATCGCGCTTCCGTCATCATGAACGTTTTCAGCAGTCCAGCTTTAGTCCCCGCCTCCCGGTATAAAAAGGAACCTGCGTCCTAACAAAGGATTACTGAACTCACCGGCTCAGCGGAATCAGGACACGTCGCCTTCCTCCCTAGAAAAATCATTTGTCAAGAAGGTAGGCCTGCTGTGGATCCATTTATGCATGTTTTTATGTTATTTATAAGGCGATAGACATTGTGAATTACATGGTTGTTTTCTTTCGTCACCTGTGTTGTATTTGAGAATCGTTTTGAGGGTATTGGTAGCTCTTAAAAGCATTTCGCTTTGATCTAAGGCCGAAATTACGCGTGTTTAAGTTAAGTGTTTATGTCGTATAAACTATTATAACGTCTGTAAGCAACATTTACTTCTACTCACTCGAGGCCGGGCTGGTGCACCCGGAAAAAGTACACGCATGCACACCGGTAACTTCCTGCTGCAGTGTAGCGCAAGGTATAGTTTAAAAAAGAAATAAACCATTTTGTACTCACACGTTTGAATTTGATGATGGGGGACGGGGTTGCATATTGGATGGATCACATTTAATGTCGATCCGCGTGTAGGCTAAACGGTGCTAATTGACACGTCAAACAAGCTACAGTAGCCGGAACACAAAAAGCAAGAATGAGGAGGCGCTGTCTGATGTGGGCCCGATCAGGTTGCAGGAAGCCTTTGCCACGTGATTGTCTCTGAATTAGTTGGTATCTGATATGGATGTAGCTTAAAATTTGGGTGGTGGAAATTAGTTTGTGTTGTATACAAAACGCAATATTGGTGCCGCTAACTGAAATTTAGTATGCAATCCTTGATGTAAAAAGCTAGCTACACCACACACGCGGCATGAAGTAGCTAGCCGGCTAGTTTCAGCAGCGTGGCTTTTTCCTCGCGGGGCGTAGCCGAGTAAAAACGGGTGCCTGTCTAGAGCCGTCTACTACAGTGACGTTTTTGAAAGCCAGAAGGCCTTCGGTCAAACTTTGGATGGGTGAAGCGATTCAGTGACACCTACATCACCATGTCTAACTACTTAGCTCTTTATTCCTGGTGATGTAATGTGCTTAGGTCTCACTTAACTCCGGTCCAAGCATTATCACATTATAACCACTTTCATATGTTGGTAGCTCTAAGGCCAGGTTGGTAGGCTACGGCCATTGAGGGGCACGTTAAGACAGTTTGACCTGGCACAAGACAAAACATGTCAACAGTATTTAACCTACTTGGCCTTTGTGGTGGCTACAGTATTTCTCCCATGGATTGATTTGGTACTAGTCCAAATTCCGGGATTAGACATGCGCCGCAAAGAGCGTTTCTAGCCATGCGCGAAGATCTGGTGCGGTCAGAGATTAGCTAAATTACCTTCACGGTAGCGGATCAAATGTTTACAACGGAATGTCACCTGTCAAACTTCTAACGACAAGTCTGAGGGTTTAGTTGCGAAGAGGGTCTGCGGTTACCGGGCTTTGCGGAGGGTTTAGTTGCGAAGAGGGTCTGCGGTTACCGGGCTTTGCGGAGCCGTTAATGATATTTCAGCTGTAATGGGGTCGGGGGCGTCAGCTCCTGCCACCGGCCCCCAAGCCGAATGTGCCAAATGCGCTGCAGAGAAGACGTAAGTTACTTGTCTTGGAAGTTTTAACGAATTTTAATGTTTTTGCATCCCCTTCACTTTCCTCCCTTTGCTTGCAGCACCATGTCAAACGAGGAACGTACATTTATCGCAATCAAGCCCGATGGCGTTCAGAGGAGGCTAGTCGGTGAGATCATCAAACGGTTCGAGGTGAAGGGATTCAAACTCGTGGGGATGAAATTCCTGCATGTAAGTTACATGGCGACATTCACTCTAAATGTCATTTGAGTTCAGATTCAGATTTGTGATGAAGGTTCTTAACCCAGCCAACGGGTCTTTTTTAAACTAGAAGTTAAGGTTGTAAAGTGAGTCAGTTGTCCCCCTATTCCTTTACATGATTCCACAAGTAAAGTGGCATTAATATGGTGCAGATGCAACCATTTACCTGTCCTCTACTCCACGACCAGATTAGCTTGCTTGGCTATTCTTAACCAGAGCAGTGCTTAGGCTGAGTTCTGGTCTATTCTGATCTACGGCCAGAGGAAATCTCTTCACGACCCAAAGACCTTCATAGCCATCGCTATAGGAACCATATGATCGGCATGGCGATGGAGGTCACTTCAGGCTGTCCAAAGCAGGATCTGAGGGCTGCATTAGCCCCTCTGGTCTTGACTCCAGCGTTGTTGTCTTTTGAATGCCACTGCAAGCAGCTTCAACTCCTGAATTGCAGCCCTGTCAACTGATTAGTTTGTCAATTTTTTTGCATAGATAAGAATCTTTTAAAGTTGTGTAAGAATCATTTTGAAAAAAAACTAACTGTTGGTGAGGTTTCCTATGAACGAAGGACCTTCTTTATCCACCCCATCAGTGTGTGTGACCATCCAGTAGATAAGGAGAGCTCATGGTGTGTGTCGTCTCCAGGCCTCAGAGTCTCTGCTGAAGGAGCACTACGATGACCTGAAGGACCGGCCCTTCTTCCCCAGCCTGGTCAGCTACATGAACTCTGGTCCCGTCTGCGCCATGGTGAGTCCAGGCTCGTCCATCACGCCACACATCATAGGGTTTGTGGTTTTAAGGGTCCGCCGACCCCATTGATTGAAAACAAATGTGCTGAAAGAACTACCTCTTTCTGGTGTGCCGTCAGTTCATATAGAACCATTGAAATGTACCTTTTTATAATTGTATTCATTTACATGTGCGTGCCCCCCCCCCCTAACAGTTCTAACACTGTTTTAGTGGTCAGTCTAGGAGCCGTCTGGCTTTACCGTGAGAACCCAGGTTTGGTGATGCAAACCCTCTTGAATGTTTGTGACCGTGGATGCTGACCTGGTGTGTTTCTGTCCTGAGGTGTGGGAGGGGATGAACGCAGTGAAGACGGGCAGAGTGATGCTGGGAGAGACCAACCCTGCCGACTCCAAACCAGGAACCATCAGGGGAGACTTCTGCATCCAGGTTGGCAGGTGGGTGATCAGTCCACTAGCCAATCGGTGCCCTCCGCGGCAGGGTCTTGACCCAATCGGTATCCATCTACTCCCACCCCCATACCTGGCATCAGATCTTGAGTTACTTCACTTGGAAAATAGGAGTGGGGGGTGGGATGACAGCCAGCTACATGTTAGCAATTTAGGATGAGGGTCTGATGAAGGCTACTGGTGAGAGGATGTCTGTAGATGAGGATGAGGGTCTGATGAAGGCTACTGGTGAGAGGATGATTCTGAGGATGAGGAGGGTCTAATGAGGAAGGCTGCTTTCTTGACTGACACATCTCCCACCTGCAGGAACATCATCCATGGCAGTGACTCCGTGGAGAGTGCCAAGCACGAAATCGGCCTGTGGTTCAAACCAGAGGAGCTGGTCAGCTACACAAGCTGCTCCCACGACTGGCTGTATTAACTGGTCTGAAATCAGTCCACCCTCATCTCCCCTGATCTCATCCCATTGCGCTGGGCACACTAACTGATCCTGGATCGGTGTCCTTGGACGTGGTTTAAACGGGGCTTCTCTGAGAATCTCGCCACCTCCTCAGGTGTTCTGTGTGTCTGCATCAGTGATTGGTCCATTCCAAGGTTCCCATCCCAGTTGGCTCCATTTCCGAGTTACATTCCTGAATGCACTTACCGCAAATGTACCGTTGAATTTACATTCGACTATGTTTTGATTCCATTTGTCAAATGGCGATTTACTTTCCAATAAAACGCACACAATCCCATCTGTTTGCCATGAGCCTTTCTATATACACACTTACTCTTTAAGCTCTCTAGCCTCATGTATACAGTATCATGGATGAGCACAGTTTAGTGGCAGGTCAAGAGGTCATAGGTTAAAATGTCCCCCTCTACAGCTGCTAAATGACTTTTGAATCCCAGATGGAAGAGGTTAATGGTATGATTACTGCTTGACAAACCGCCCTCCATGTTCAGGGCCATTTTTGCCTGACAACAGAAAGGGAGATTAGCCAGACCTGTAATCTCAATTTCAGATTTGAGGCCTATTAACTGTTGACCTTGACTGAATCACCCAGGAAGGGCAGGGAGGTCCTTCACATAACATTGCCTGAAATAGGATTGCTCTGACCTCCAATCTGTCCTCTTCAGAATGGACGTAAAGCCAAATGAATCCACGAAGCACGCAGGTTGCATGAGAAAGCAGACCAGGAACAGAATGTACCAGTTCATACAATATTTTATTCAGTGTAAAAAGTTGGTTCTTACAAAAATCATTAACATTGTTTGACAGCCATGCAGAAATGGTTTTGCAATGCTTGTAAACAAAAATGTATCAATTTAACCAACATTGTCCCAAACATTTGGTTTATTTACAAATTCAAGGGGTGGGGAAAAGTATCAAACCTTAATCACAGCACAAAATTACCATAAAGGAAACAGATACTATCAAAAGATCTTTTTATCAGTAAGTTCATAATGTACCTCAAGGGTCAGGATTCATTTAAATTTTTATACGTAGGTCTTTTTTTCAACATAATTGTGTTATTTGTATCCAAAATAAAATTTGAAACATAACTTAACCCTCAATTCACATTTGCAGTTTGACAGTCCCAATACAATAAGTAATTTTTATCAAATATATATATATATAGCACCACGATATTATGTTGGAATATAATGGGGTAAATGACATACAAAAGACCCGTGTTAGTATTCAAAAGAAAATCCAAAAGCCCAACTCTACAAGTACCTGCACGGAGCGGTCAACATCTGCCTAGGTCTAAGCAACACTTCAAAATGGGTCATGTGTCAGCTCCTGTCACACCATGTTGTTTAGACCCATCACACCGTTCGCCGATCGACCAGACCAGTGCAGGAGGTTGACGAGAGTCTGCAAGTAGCACGATCTAAGACCATTACAGCAAAACAAGTTAAGCACAGCATCACCCCACTACTCTACACGCCCTCTCGTTTATTGAACTAAAACAGTGCAACCAAACCCCAACACCCATCACGCCACCCGATATAAACACCACACTGGACACCAAACACTATCTGAAGGGGCGAGGTATTGATTATGAAGTTGGGCTTCAAGACGAAAGAAAAGAGTATCTTGACGGACAGAGGAGGGAAGCATCAGTCAAACGAAAGAAAAACAAAGTTGAAGAGCTGATTGTGCATTAGGATCCATTTGGGTTACGAGAAGATAGCAGCAAAGTTATTCTATAAAAACAGTTGTCTTTTTCCCACCACTGAAATGTTTACAAAGGTATTACGTAGTTTGGTCAGTGAACTGATTGAGACGACCGTAAAATGCCTTATTAATGCCTTGGTGTTTAGTAAGCGCCGTGCACAATCTCGTCATTTTAAACTGTAAACCTTTCCCCTTGCGAAGATTGTGAGACGAGTGTTATTGCTCGATGTAACGTACAACTGTAGCTTAACAATCCCTCCTATGGAAAAGGAGAGGTCATGTGTAATTGCACATCGATGAGGAAAACCAATACACAACACGATGAACGCTTCGTCACAGAAGTATAAAAATGCACACAATCATGGGATGACGGGGTAGGCTATAGATGAAGAGGTCTACCATGTTGTCTGGAACGTTAGAAAGCAAAGCATTTACACCTTATAAAGTTTAAAGCGCGAGAAAGAGCGTGAGACACATTAACACAAGCGGTGAAGTGATTGCAATAAAATAATAATTAAAAAAATGACAAACATTGACTGGTAAGACCTTATACTTTCTCGAAAAAAGGATACGCATTGTTTGAGTGATTTTGTGTAACGTCACAGAGCAATTATTTTTCGGATTCAACTCTTTGAAACGCTCTTAACAAACCCGTCGGTTAAAAGTCTTAGAAAATGCAAATACTTCCTGAGAATTTTATGGTGGACCATCCTGGTATAGAAACAGATCTGGGTCAATGACCGTCACTGAGTTTGTCTATTTATGCTGCATTCTATATAATATAGTTCTTATACAGAGGGTCAACTTTAGGTTAAGCTATCATCATTAAAGACCATCAATCACACCATCACCACAGTTACGCCACAGTACTGAGATAAATTAATTATAGATTAGGCTATATTACTTTGTGCATCCATCATATTGTAGGCTTTAAAACGTATAAACTTAAGGGTCTGTTAACGGCAAATACAGAACACACTACTATTATTGCATAATATAATTCAAATCGAGAGGACTACCTCGGTTGTGCTGTGTTAGGTACACTGTTGTGTATGGTGTCGCCTCCTCACGCGGAACAGGGAGCGGCCTCCAAGTCGTCTACATGGTTTACGCGGTAGTCTGAATTCTCCAAAACGTATCAGGAGGTAGAGCAGAGATCAGTGGAGAACAACAACAAATAAAATTGAACAAAATTGTTATCATCATATGGAACATTGGGGTTGTCTAGAAAACAAGAACTCTCGCGAGTCTCAGGTCATAACCCGCATCATGTCAGACCAGAAGAAGCCCCCCAAACATTTAAATTAAAAATAAATTGGTCATTGGGAACGAGATTAGGAAGTAGGTGGGTTTTAACTAGTCTGACAGCCCGTGTGCCGTGCTTGCGCTGCCGTGACTGACCCCAGGTGGCAGAGACAGCTGGGCGGTTTAACACCCGACACACGCTTGTTACTCCGCGGCTCTGTTGAACACTTCGACCAATTTTGCATCATTACGGCTCTGGAACCACCCAAACAAAAACTAAAACTAACCCCCCCAAGCAAATGTCAACGAAATAAGTTAAATCAAATGTTTGCATATCTCAATGTGATGTCTACGTCTATGTTCGTTGCTTGCCCACCACTGAAGAGCAGGTGAAGGTTTGTCTAACAGGTGAACTGGACCGCCTTTGCTGTAGTGCAGTCTGTGACAGTGTTAATCTACTCTCTACCCAAACAATCCACTGGTATACCCGCGCTTCGCTTCTTACCGAGAGGCAGACTAGGTTACAATATGCAGACATGTTTATCTAGTCTGAGTGTATACTATAGGGTCCCAGTAAGGTTTGTGATTTATACAATATACTATTCAACAGCCACTGTGTTCAACTTACAATCCTAAATATCTATATAGAGTTTATATATTTAGGTCACATACTATATGAATGTTCATACTTAACAACACAATCAAACAAGAACACCACCCACACCCCTATCCGGCCACTGCGGGGCTATTGATAAGAAATAATCAGCGTTTAAGACATAAACAAAAGTCACTTTCATATTTAAAAAAAAGAAAGAAAAATCTACGAAAAAAAATACAATATTACAAAGAAGTCAACTCTGAGAAGTTCAAGTACTATTAACAAAGCAAGTCCACCTGGCATGAAACGTTCCAAAAACAAAATCAAAATAGTAAGTGGAACAAACTGAAACTGAGATCCTGGCTCAGAAAAGTCTCTCACAGTTTGTACAGGTCTCTGGGCCCCCTGAACCAGGGGCTGAGGCTGAATGGAGGGGTGGGGAGAGGAACCAGGGGCTGTGTGGATGGAGGGGTGGGGAGAGGAACCAGGGGCTGTGTGGATGGAGGGGGGGGGGGGGAGGAACCAGGGGCTGTGTGGATGGAGGGGGGGGGAGGAACCAGGGACAGATGCTGGGGATGGAGGGGTGGGGGAGAGAGGGTCAGGTTCAGGAACTAGCCCCGAACCGCCCAGGCTGGTTCAGGGCTCCTGCTTGATGTGGTAGCTGCCAGATCCGTTACTCTCCTGGTCTGAGATGCCCTGGGAGAAGGTGAACTCGTCCACCTCGGCCGACTCCTCTTTCAGACGTAGCAGAGAATCTGAGAGGGGAGGGGGAGGAGAGCATGGTGGGGAGACAGGGAGATAGAGGGGGATGGGAGAGAGGAGGGAGAGAGGCAGAGGGATAGAGAGGGATACGAGAGAGAGGGGGGATATATAGGTGTAGAAAGAGAGATTTGGGAGGGGGAGAGAACAGGGAGAGGGGTAGGGAAAGGAAGAGATAAGAGAAAGAGTGGGGGAAAGAGGGAGAGAGAAGAAAGACAGAAAATAAAGAGATTGAGACGCGATATCCTGTGGAAGGCACCCCCAGCTCCAGAACACAGAGGGCATGATAGAGAAACACTCAACACTCTGGAGTCACCAGGATCCACCTTCCCAATATCATCCTGATACCCCTTTTATCATCATCATCATCATCATCATCATCATCATCGCTCAGTGGTTAGAGCATTTGACTGTATCTAGGATTTTTTGCAGGCTCAAATCACGTTGCTTTCGGATAAAAACATCATATCGATAATAAATATAACTGTACTCATACGCCTTCATTCTCATCTTCATCACAGAATGCACCGTGCCCCCAGCACTGGTGCCACACAGGCCCGGAACATTCCACACTTCATGCAGCATCATCAGCCCCGCCACACACAGGTAGGGTCCTCAGACTGGGCCCGTCCCTGCCGTGCGAGCGCCCGCTGACTGTGTGGGGGTCTCAGTGGTTGCATTAGCAGCGGGGGTTACCTGGTTTGTGGGTGTGGAGGTGGGTACGGGGTCGGGGGCGTGTGGGGCCCGGGGCGCAGTAAGGGGGTGGGCTCTGCTCCTCGTCCCCTGAGAAGCTCCTCCTCCTGCCTGCCTGACTGAAGGGCCGTCGACCAACCGGAATCTTCCTCTCTAAACATCAAGTCAGAGTCCAAGTGAGCCACCAGGGGGCGTGGTACAGACAGGGAGCAACACACAGAGGTACACAGGGAACAGCAGGACACTGCTTGGCTAGATTCAGTTTTTGGGGGACAACTTTTATGTAGTATTTCTTCAGCATTTTTATTGGTTGCTGAGGTGTAGTGCCCTCCTGTAGCATCTCCTGGTTAGCTAGACTCACCGGCTGCCACACGCAGGTAAGCCATTGGACCGTTGCCCATCAGACAATAAGAGAACATATTTTGGGCGTTGGCATTTTTCATTGGTTAAGCCCTATTTCCTGTTAGACTTAGAGCTTTAGTGATGACATGACCAGTCACCGAAGAAACACCACTTCCTGAGACATCAGTTCCGTCACCTTCACACCCATAGGAACATGCACCCAGTGGGGCTTGACGTCTTGTCATGTGACTCCTTCACCACCCAATGAGAGCCCAGGGTAGAGAGAAGCGTCCTCCACCAGTGGGGAGATGAGATAAGAGGAAGATAGGAACGGTGCAAAGGTGAGGTGTAGAAAGATGAAAGAGGGATAGGTCGAGAGAAGTAGAGAGAGAAAAAAGATAGAGACAAGTGGAGAGAGAGCGAGAGAGAGAGAGAGAGAGAAAGAGAAACTCACTTTTCTTTTGTCCTTTGTACTGCTGGGCCTTCTTCTTCTGCTTTGGCAGAGGAGGCGGGATCTCCCTGGCACCTTGAGTGACAGGCAGCAGGAGCCAGTTAACAGACAATACAAGCGTTTCCTGTTATGATATACTAACATGAAGGTTTCCATGTATATTTATAATATGTATGTATGTATATACACACCTACATACATACATACATACATACATAGTGTGTGTGTTAGTGTATGTATATGAGTGTGTGGGTGTGTGTATGTGCTCACTCTGTGCCGCGGGGGGCTGCAGCTGGTACCCGGTCAGCTGACACCAGCCCACAGGGTAGAGGTCAGGTGACCTGCAGTCCACCCACTGGTCGTACTCGTCCTCCCAGCCGTCAAAGTGGATCCGCAGCAGGCGGTGGACGATGCGCGTCACCGTGGCGACGCACACCAGCCGGGGCTCCATCAGGTCGACGGCCTCCAGCTTCATACCCTGCTGGAAGCCGTGGTTAGGAACGTCCTGGGAGGTAGGAGATAGGATAGGGGAGGAGAGGGAGGCGAGGGGGAGAAGGAGGAGCAGAGGAGGCGAGGGGGAGGAGAGGAGAAGGGAGAGAGAGGAGGAGAGGAGAAAGAAGGCCAGAGAGAGGGAGGGGAAGAGAAGGCAAATGGAGAGGAGGAGAGGGGGGAGGAGGAGGAAGAGAGGTGAAGGTAAAGAAGCAAAAAAGAGAGGAGGTGTCGAGCAGAAGAGGAGAGCGGTTTACCACAACAGAACCACGGCTCGGCACCGAGAACATGCCATCATGTCGTGACCGACATACATTCCTTACACATCGACACAAATACGATAGCATCACGGGGGACATAAACACAGATATGACACCAACAGACTCTGGCTTTCAGCTCTCGGAACATAAGAGTCTTGGACCGTACACCTGCAAACAACGTGTCACATGGGAAGCACACACAGCAAAGAGGAAGACAGCCAGGGTCTGAGGGCCTACCTGGTTAAAGAGCTTCACAGGAGCTGCTATTGAACCCGTTTCTCTGAGGTAGTCGAACCAATTTAATGGCAGTTTAGTGTACCCTGTGGAGCAGAGTCAGTACTGAGGCCAGGCATACACACACACACACACACACCGAGATAGAGAGGGGGGGGTGGGGGGGTGGGGTGAGGGGTCGAGAGTGAGATACAAGCAGAGAAAAGAGATAGGGGTTGGATGAGAAAGAGAGAGAGAGAGGCGAGAGACAGAGGGGATTAGAGAGAGAAAGAAAAAGAGTGCGGGGTGGAGGTGGGGGGGCGGGCGGCGTACCTCTGGGGGGCGTGAGCTCGATGCTGTTGATTTCACAGAAGCCAACGGGGAAGATGGAGGGGGAGCAGGAGTGGTAGCAGAACCAGTCGGAGCCGTCGGCTGCCTCCGAGCCATCGATCCCTATCATGAGGTACCCGTCAGCCAGCACCTGGGGGGAGGGGGGGAAGAGAGAGACAGACAGACAGACAGACAGACAGACAGAGAGAGAGAGAGAGAGAGAGAGAGAGAGAGAGAGACATAGAAGGGACATAGTAAGAATACAAGCAAAGAAATAATACATTTGTTCCTGCGCCGTGTGTCCGTGCGTGTCTCATACAGACAGGCAGGTGTGTGTGTGTGTGTGGTCGGGTAGACATGGGAGAGGTGCAGGGGTCTGAGATGGACAGGCAGGTGTGTGTGTGTGTGGTCGGGTAGACATGGGAGAGGTGCAGGGGTCTGAGATGGACAGGCAGGTGTGTGTGTGTGTGTGTGTGTGTGGTCGGGTAGACATGGGAGAGGTGCAGGGGTCTGAGATGGACAGGCAGGTGTGTGTGTGTGTGTGTGTGTGGTCGGGTAGACATGGGAGAGGTGCAGGGGTCTGAGATGGACAGGCAGGTGTGTGTGTGTGTGGTCGGGTAGACATGGGAGAGGTGCAGGGGTCTGAGATGGACAGGCAGGTGTGCGTGTGTCTCACCTTGCGTACGGTTGCCACGCAGATGGCTGACAGGTTGAGAGGGTCAATGGCCTCCAGCTTCATGCCGTCCTTGAACCATTCTCCGCTCTGGTCCACGTCCTTCACCTGCGGGCCACAAGACAGGAGGTTGTTGTTGTTGTTGTTGCTGTGCTGTAGCTGAGATGTTATTACCGTTCACTGTGCCTGGGTGAAGGATGTGTGGTTACTTTGCAATGTGCCTGGTACACACAGACTGGATCTGACTCTCTGGATAGACTCAGATAGATAGCAACTGAGTCTGTTCAGAGTCATATATAGCAACCGAGTCTGTTCTGAGACTCAAATATATAGCAACTGGGTCTGTTCAGAGACTCAGATATATAGAAACTGAGTCTGTTCAGTGAGTCATATAACTGAGTCTGTTCAGTGAGTCATATAACTGAGTCTGTTCATGGAGCAGCAGAAGGAGCAGTGTTCCGGTACCTTCTGGAATAGCTGAGGAGACGCGTCCATCTGGCCCTCCACCTTCTTGGACACGTCTGAGGAAACACACCAGCCTCGTCAGCACACAGTGCACCATGAACATGATGAAGCAGTGCACCATGAACATGATGAAGCAGTGCACCATGAACATGATGAAGCAGTGCACCATGAACATGATGAAGCAGTGCACCATGAACATGATTAAGATGCTTGGCTGAACCTTATTAAGTCTTTTCAAAGTCTGAAATCATGTTTCCGTTGCACTTGAAAGATAATGTTCCTTGGCACCAATCGCTAAAATACTAGTTTGAGAAACAGCACACTTCTTAATCCTTGATTATCTGCAGCACTTACTAACATGCGTTTACTGAAGGAATAACATTTCCTCAGTCCAAAAAATAAAATAAAATGCTTGTGTTGCATATAAAGAAGTATGCTCCGTTTAATCTGCCTGAGTGTCACGTGTGCAAGCCGTGTAAGGTGTGGTCTGACCGGATCGTTTGAAGCGATGCCCGATGCTGCGCGACCAGCCGATGCAGTGGATGAGAGGGCTGTGCATGTGGCACCAGAAGTCGTCCGTCCCGTCCTGGCTCTCCTCGTACACCAGCCTCAGCCGGCCCCCGGTCACCTGCTCCACCAGGGCCACCCGCGTCCGGCACAGGTGGGTCTTATCCACCACCTCCACGCGCATCAGCTTCTTGAAGGGGTACTGCAGGTTCTCGTGCACCTGGGTGGGAGGAGGGTGATGAGGGGGGGGGGGGGGGGGGAGATAGGAAGGAAGGGGGGGTACGAAGGTGAGGAAATGGGTGAGGAGGGGGAGGGAGAGAGATATGACGGGGGGGGGGGGTACGGAAGTGAGGAGATGGGTGAGGGAGATAGGAAGGGAGTGGGGAGGGGGGGGGGGGTATGGAGAAGGGAGACATGAGAGAGAGGAGATGGGGGGAGGAGGGTACATTGAAATAAGGAAACCCCCTAAAAGCACCACTTTCGTCCCCCGCCCTGTCGACCCCCGCGTGTGTGTGTGGCAGGGTGTGGGCGGTCTCACCTTCGTGGCAAAGTCTGGTGGGAGTGTTTTGGCTCCAGTGAGTCGTTTCACAAGGAACGCTTTCCAGTTAGAGTACTTATGCTGTATGGCTGCAAGAGAACACAACAAACAAACACTTCAGGAGATTATTTTTTTAAATAAAAATGTATTCAGCTGAGCTCATCTAGGGGTCTGGGGAGGGAGGGGGTCAGGTGAGGGGGTCAGGTTAGGGGAGGGGCTCACTTTTTGGCGGGACAAGGGGCTTGCCGCTGGAGGCGCACCAGCCCACCGGGTGGACCTCAGGAACACACACGTTGTACCAGAAGTCCCTGCTGCTGTCGCTGTCGAAGCCCTCGTACCTCAGCAGGGCCTGGAAGCCTGGAGGACACACAGAGGTCAGCACACACAGGTACACACAGACGGGTTAACACACAGACAGGTAGACATGTAGACACAGACGGGTTAACACACAGACAGGTGGACACACAGACAGGTAGACATGTAGACACAGACGGGTTAACACACAGACAGGTGGACACACAGACAGGTAGACAGGTAGACACCCAGACAGATAGACACACAGGTGCACGAGTCCCCAGTTGAATGACTCAGCAATGTCCCCAAACCACACTGTAGCCCCAATCCCAGAATGGACCTCACCTGCAATTTTGACGATCCCTGCTATCCAGTAGACTTTGGTGGAGAGGGTAGTGTCCGAGTTAATGACCTCCACACGAACCCCCTCTGAGATATCCCCCCAGCACGTTCCCATGGGAACCTGGGACACAGAAAGAGAGAGAGAGAGAGAGAGAGAGAGAGAGAGAGAGAGAGAGAGAGAGAGAGAGAGAGAAAGAGAGTGGAGAACAGAGTTAACTGAGAGAGAAGTTAAACACACACAGCTGGCCACAGTTTAACTTCTTAATAAGAGAACACCTGACACACACACACACACACACACAGAGAGAGAACTGGCCTGAGAGAGAAAGAGAGAGAGAGCGAAAGAGAGAAAGAGGGAGGCAAAGTCTTCTGGATGTCAAATCCAACTGCCTCATAAACAAATCACCGAACACCTGAACTCCCCATTGAAAGTTCAAACCCAAACAGGAAACTAACAAAAACAAATGACACGATCAACAGAAATGGGTTGTCACAACACATGCATTCTGATTGATAGGCCCCTCCACCACCCGTCAGTTCCTGGAGGAAGTCTCTTACATGTTTGAAACAGCTGACAGGCGCTCCTACAAGGTTATTGCTACAGATGTATCGGCCCCAGTCAAAACTCTCCACAGGGATCACTGCAAAGCACAAGAGAAGCATCACACATCTGCATAAGGAACTACAGATCCCTTGTACCCACCACGCCCAGGGTCCCGTATCCAGCGAACGAACGCTACCGAGCATGGGCGGGACCCAAACGTACCTGCTTTCGATTTGGCGAGGTTCTGTTGGCTGGCTTGGTACTGGGCGTACGCCGCTAACTTAGCCATGAGAGGCTGTTTCTGTAATACCTTGGCCTTTTTCGTAGGCGGTTTACCCTGCAGGGAGACGCATGGTTTCAATACTCTTAGCCATGATCGTACGCACAGGCCCCATCCCTTTTAGCATGACACACACGACAACAAAAAGGAGGGTTCTCGTGGGATCTGGTTTCTCCTGCAATGCATTTGAAACACAGGTGCCCCAGCTATGGTCATGTGCCCAGTACCAGTGTGTCCACGTGAAACACTTATTGAATAAGAAGAAGTATGAGACAATTGACCCTGTATTGCAATGGCATGTTTCAATACCCTATGACAATATAGTCGCTCTGGATAAGAGCGTCTGCTAAATGACTAAATGTAAATGTAAATATGCACCATCCCCCTCTATCAGCAAGTAACACACACACACGTTAGACAACATTTTTTAACTAAACATGAAGAGTGGCTGTCTGCGTGGGCAGGCTCTACCTGGAGACGGGCCAGAATGCTGGCTTTTTTCGAATTGGAGGAGTAGCTTCTGGAACAGGACACGCTGCAGAAGCGCTTGGTCTTGGAGTAGAAGGCATCTCGCACGCCCACCATCCCACACATCTCACACGTGGCTGAGGAACACAGACACACACACACACACACGTAACTACAAGGAACGTCCACAGAAGCCAGAATCGTCCCTCTCTGCCTAGCAACACATCAACCGCGAGCGTTCCATTTTGACGTTGAGAGATGTTATAAACGGACCCGTTTTTACATCACGTGACATACACAATACCTCACGTTACAGTCTGCTGACGGTTTCATCTGTCAACATGCATCAACATCAACTACCAGCACTACATTCAAATAAATTAACATTGAAGCGACACGAATGCGCCCAATTCAACAGGTTATTTAAATAACCCATGCAGTGACTACAGATCAAGTGGTCGAGGGTTCGAATCCCCGCAAAATTTTGCTTCTGCTAAATGAACACTACTGTTTTGTAACATGCACTGATTCTGATTCCCGTGTACTGACCCATTCCGGCCTTGCCGTCGGGGTAGGTGTACACCTGCCCATTGTTCTTGATGATGGGCAGGCTGGGGGGGATGGGGGGAACCTCGTCCTCGCTGTCGTCGGAGCTTGAGCTGCTGGTGGACTCCTCGCTGCAGCTGTCATACCCGTCAAACATCCCGAACGAGTCTCGGCGCTTACGCTCTGAACGCGGGGTGCGCTGGGCCTGCAAGACGGGGACATAAAAAAGGAGAAAGGGTGGCACGGACAGAGTTGTGAGGTCTAGATGCTAGTGTAGGAGTTGCTGTACGTTGACAGGCTACTTGTTAGACTCTGGGATCAAACGGTTAAATCCCCTACAGACGAGTCACAAGCACTAATCTCTAGTCCTGCCCACGGACGCACGGGTTAAACGGCATGCAATGACACATACAGGTTGTTAGGACATTGTATTTAAAAAATGCACGAAACGTGAATCTTTAATGTTCAATAAGTCTAGGGATACTGCTGGGAGCCATCTCTATCACAGGTTTGTGTCGGGGGCGGGGTAACAACCAAAAAGCTCTTGTTACTTGCTGGGCAGCTAGAGCTATCTTTATAATCCGTCCAAAGGATTTTAACACGTGAAGTTTATGTACAGTATATATACACACACACCCCAACCAGAGTCTGTGCTAGCAGCTTTAAACTTCAAATTAAAGTTATGGCGAAAAACCTAGCAACAACAAACCTGCTTTTCCAGTTCTGAGACCTAGCTAAATAAGTAACGTTAGCACACTAGCTAGCTAGTTAGCAAATTCATGATCAGATGGCTGTTGCAAGCTTGATTTACTAATCTATAACACAAACCGAGCTAGAACCATTTCATGCATCTCCCAACACGAAACTATTACAGGGGTTTTATATGGTCAGGAAATGTAAAGAGAAGCTAGCTAGCTTTAGCGCCGTAGTGCTAGCCAGCTAGCTTTAGAGGAACTGATAACAACAAAGGGGGAAGCTAAGCTAAGCTAAACTCGGAAACTGACGAACCTTATTCCTTGCAAATTAACTCACCAAGTCCCTTGTATCTTCCATCAGCCCGTCATATAGATAGAGTACTTTCTTACTGGCTAAGCTTATAGTAGTAAAACCCTTTAAAAAGGGCCAAATATGTGTAAAAATTTAGCCTCAGTCCCAGAAATGGGTCCAAGCAGGATATCAACAAAATTACTCTCTCTGTACTACGCATGCGTGAGTGTAACCCAGTTTAATGTGATTGGCCGGTCATGAACGGTCGTCACTGACAGATGGAGAAAACAAAACAGTGGGCATCCCATAATGAATTACTCCCCCTTGTTCAGTGAATACATCGCGATCAATGATGACATCCAGTCTCTGTTGAAGATTCGATCTCAGCACATGGCCAAGTTAGATAAATGACCGTTTCAATTTCACAGAAATGTTGGGCACAATGCAATGGGTTATGGCGAAATAAAACTAAATAATTCAGAAATAAACGTAACATTATAGCTTTATTTGTAAATATACATTGCAATGATATGTCTGTATACATGCAGTGCTTGACAATTGCACCGCTTATATCTGTAAATATATTTATGCAGTTCAGCGAATATAATTTCTGTTTCTGTTGATAACATTCATTTCCTCTTACAGAACACAACATTCACCCTCATAACGTCTTACAACTTAAGCAGCATCTAAAGCACATGGGACCTTACATTTTAATTTACTAAAAAATAGAAAAACGAAAATAAAAACCAAAACGACACTTGCCAAGGTGGCCTTTCAATGTCCAATGGCTCATATCACAGTGCTTTGAACAATCAATCAATAATACTGGAATTCGGTTTTTCTGGTAGCTCTCCTAAGCACTTCAACAGTTTCAATGTATGAAGGTATACACATAATAAAGGCAAACAAAGCATCGAGCGGCAACAGAACAGCATAAACGGTGTGAGGAACAGAGGTTTGAATCCGACCCTTTTCAGGGACAGGAGACGGTAACAACAGTACAACGAAAATTGTCTGGAAGAATGATCTGCTGAACACACATTCAAGTACTAAGGCTTCCTGATAAAGGGCTTTGGTGGGGGTGGTCGGTTTGGAGTCGGGGGGGGATCTGCTTCTTCCGAGTTTGTAGCAGAGTGGACGGTCAGTTCAGTATCCTGGAAGCGAGAGAGAAGACAGAAACACAACAGAGTTCAGTACGGTCCAGTGCTCCTTCATCTTATCGTGTGTATTGACCCATGAAGGCTCGCTTTGACGTCTTTAGTCTCACATCATCTCGTCCTCTATGACGTCATCGACACTTCCTGAGATCGACGCGACTTCTGGAACACACAGAGAGACAGGAATTAGCGACGATGGACATGGGACACACACACACAACCAACCTAGAGATGAGAAAAGCAGGGGGGAGGGGATTCAGGATGTTCCCTGGGTGATTTCCCCCCACCACACAGAGAAGTGAAGTCGACTTCAAGATTTCGGTGCCACCCTTGGTTCGTGAGGAGAAGTGCCTGTCAGCCGGCTACAGAAAGACCCAGCGTCCTGTTGAGGTGAGTCGTGCAGAGTGCCAAGCCCCTGGGTGTGACGTGTGTCCGTGGCCCCTGCTGAAGCTCTTGTTTACCTTCGTCAGGGCTCGACTCGGGGAGACGTCCATCACCTCTCCATCTCCTCTCCCCCCCGGGACTTCCTGGAAGTCTGGTCTCCCAGTTCAGCTTCCTGTCTGGGTGGCTGTGCCTTCCTCCCGTTCTTCCTGCTCTCATCCCTCCACTCCCTGGAATCTACTTCTGGCAGCTGCGTAGTCCTAATGTAGATGACATCACTGCTGCTCGCGCTGCCTCCACTACGGCTGCTGCCTCCACTACGGCTGCTGCCTCCACTACGGCTGCTGCCTCCACTACGGCTGCTGCCTCCACTACGGCTGCTGCCTCCACCACGGCTGCTGTCTCCACCCAGTACCTCCACACCCCCACCTCCACCCCCCACGCCAGCTCCTCCCTTCCCCAGACCACAGATCTCCTGGCTGGGATAGGGGAAGAAAGGAGAGCCAACACTGATGACTCCTTCACTGGTGGAGCTCCGCCCTCCACTGCTACTCTGGTCCACAAGCCCCGCCCCCGAGGACCAATAGGAGAGGGAAGAGTTGTGCTCAGAACTGGCACGCTCCAGGAAGACGTCGTCGCTGAGCGTAATGGACGCCATCGACGGGGTGGCCTTCCTCGGACCGGACGAGGAAGTGGAGGCAGAGGGGGAGAAGGCGGATGAGGCAGAGGGAGAGAGAGAAGAGGCAGAGGGAGAAAGAGAGGAGGCAGAGGGAGAGAGGGAAGAAGCAGAGGGAGAGAGAGAGGAGGCAGAGGGAGAGAGGGAAGAAGCAGAGGGAGAGAGAGAGGAGGCAGAGGGAGAGAGGGAAGAAGCAGAGGGAGAGAGAGAGGAAGCAGAGGGAGAGAGAGAGGAGGCAGAGGGAGAGAGGGAAGAAGCAGAGGGAGAGAGAGAGGAGGCAGAGGGAGAGGGTAAGAGGGAGACAGAAAGCGTGTACGTGAGGCTGAGAACAGGCTCCGCGTACAGGCTGGGGGTCTGGTTAAACGTGTGGCAACGCGGGTCCGGGGCCCTCTGGTCCGGGGACAGGGGCTGTGGCTGGGGGCCGGGAGTCTCCACAATGGAGGAGTCCAGGCCCAGCAGGGCACGGGGGTCCGGGGTGGAGTGGAAGAAGCCGGGGCCGAGCCCTGGGGAGGGGCTGTCGTCCACGTCGGCCCGCTGCACCTCCGGGGAGCGCTGGGAGGAGAACGACGATGGAGTCTGCAGCCCAGACACCCTCTCTTCACCCTGGTTGGGTGTAGCTTGATACAGCGTAAGCCACCCTCCCCCCCCCCACCACCAAATTAAGATTTGTTATGCAGGGACGGGGGCAAAGATATCAGGGGACTTGATATCTTGTGTTTCATCAGGAAGGCAATAACAAATAAAAAAGGTTACTTGTCAGGCGCAAAAGAGATAAGAGGGGAAAAAATAATAATTTTCGACCTGAGGTGTTGACACCATCTCTGAGTTCAGTGTTGCTCGTTAGGAAGAAGCAGTTTGATTTCTGCCCTGGGTGCAATTTTACACGTAGCAACAGATGAAAACAAACCGATCTCACCTGATAGGCTGATACAGGACAGGCTGAGCTCAGATGTTGCTCCTGTAACGTCGTCCTGGTAACGGGGAGAGACAACACATCACCACATCAGTTTGAATCCCCCCACCTCCCCTCCAGCTAATGAAGGTAAAAACTAACAAAAGATGAAAACATGCTCAGATCAGACAGGAAATGATCGGCGACTATAGAGATGCACCTGCACCCCCCCCCCCCCCCCCCCCCCTCACCAGCATCCTCTGTAGAGAGCCAGCATCGTCACGGTCACCATGCCCGTTCCCCGTATCCTGGCAAAGCACAGCGTGACCCAGCGCAATTAGCTCCTCCCCTAGGTCCCCAGCCTGAGAGAGAGAAAGAGAATGGGAGGAGAGAGATGGGGGGAGAAAAGGAAGGAGTGAGAGAAATGAGGGAGGACGAGAGAGCGATAGAGCACAGGCAAGTAATGATTACAGACACATTTAAATGTAAGGGGTTTAAATCAAAGAAACTGAAACTACAAATGCTACGTAAATGATCTGATAGACTTTGTCATCAACACCCCCCACACACACACACACCTTGCCCTGGCTTTTGTCGTAGAGCTTGACACTGGGCCAGGAGGAGACCTCAGAGTGGGAGTAGCTGCACAGTTTGGCCAGCAGGGGTCTCCACTCAGCGCAGTAGGTGAGCCGGTCGAAGTCATCCATGGCTGCCTCGCTCCACACCTCGTCTGCACAACAGGGTTACACACTGCGTCTCCAGGGGCTCAATCCGTGATGTCTAACGACTTGTAGTGGTGCTCTCGTGTACACACACACACACACACTCTTGTACACAACACACTTTACCTGCTGGACTGACGTCTGCTAAACTACACTCGATGGCTTGGAATGGTAGACTGAGGAAGTCGCTCCTAAGAGAGCAGAGAAGCACACCCCAGTCATGACCCCAGCCACAACCCTGGCTGATACATCCCCAAGACACCCGTTGACCTCTGACCTCATGCTGCGGAGGCTGTCGCGGGGCAGCTCCCCGTTGTCTCCGTAGTCCACGTAGTAGAGGTCCACCAGGCCGGACGGGCCGCCCAGCACGCCCAGCACCCGCGCCCGGTTCCAGGTGTCGTGGTCCCGGTACGGAGCCGCCACGATGTCCCCCACCACCAGGGCCTCCACACGCTGCTCCTGGAGGGGGAGGGAGGGAGGGAGGAGAGCGAGGGAAGGGAGAGGGAGGGAGGAGAGAGAGAGAGGAGGGGGGGGACAGGGAGGGAGGGAGGAAAGAGTTAGGCTCCAGGAAGACAATCTGATCTGTACCCAGCTAGCCATGACACATCCATCCTTCCTCATTCACTTCTACCATTTAATCCTTCTTCCCACCATCCATCCATCCATCCATCCATGGCATTCACCATTACCAGTTATCTCTATATTGAGCCTGGATCGACCAATAGACGGATGGACAAACAGACAGGACAGCGCATACACACACACAACCAGCAGCGGCGGTTTCCGCGGTGACCGGACTCACGGGCAGCGTCTCGTTGCTGTAGAAACGGCTCATCTCCTGGGTGAGCTTGTCCAGCTGCAGGGAGCGCACTCCAAGAATCTGGATCCAGAAGTGGTGGGGGTTCTCACTGGCTGACACGTATACCTCCAGGTGCTCGTCCGGCTGGAAGCTCAGGTCAGGGCTGGGGACTGCACAGGAAGTGGGACAGGAAGTAAGGGGAAACGAGGCAGGAAATACATGAGGCAGGAAATAGAAAACGAGACCGTGAATTATACAGGAAATGGGGGAAATTAGAAAAGAAATAGAAACACAGTAAATAAGCCAGGAAAATAGACGTGAAAACAGACAGGAAAGACCTGAAAAATTGCCAAAAAGGTCATAGGACAGGAAAAGGATATAGACCAGCGTAACAACAGTCTACCAACACTCTCTAAGCAGCCTGATAGAGTCTGGTGTCTTACTTTCAAACTTGGACACGTCAGAGAGGGAATCAGGCGAGACGACATCCTCCTCCTCCTCCTCCTCCTGTCTCACGTCACCATTCAAGGTTTTACACTCCATATCCCCCGCCTCCACCGGCTCTCCTGCCGGCCCATTGGCCAGGACAAACCCCTCCCCCTGGGCAGGGCACAGAGCCTCATTGGTTGGCTCGGGAGGGGGCTCGGCGACCTCCAGGTCATGGGGTCGTCTCTTCTGGCGACGGGCGGAAGCCTGGGAGATTCTCTTTCTCACTGTTTGGTCCTCCAGAACCTTCTCCAAGATAATTTCCTGTAAGAAACATCGACACGGCTCAGCTATAGTTGTGTGAGCTGAAGGGATGTATGGAACTACACTTTCCACAAGGCTTTGAGGCAGTGGGCGTGGCCTCCGGCCCTCACCTTGGCCTTCCTGACCTCCAGGCGGGTCCCTGTGATGGACACCTTGCCCTTTTCCTCCAGGCTCCGCCCCCTCTCCCGAGGACAGTTCACTTTGGCGCCCGTCGTCCTGGAGATGAACTTCAGTGTCTCGCCGCCTCGACCTGGAAACGACAGAAAACGTAAACGCAGCCTTTCAGTGCCTCGCTCACACACGTCCACACACTCACTCTGTCTCACACACGGAAGTGCAACGGATAAGTGGCAAGTAACTGAAACCATCTCCTTCTCTCTAACCTCTCCTCCCCGGCCCCCTCTCCCCTCCCACTCACCTATGATGCGCCCGAAGGCGGAGTAGGGGACCTCCATGGCGTGGCAGGTGGGCTCACAGTCACTGGCCAGCTTGTCCACAGCACACCTGGCCCGCAGCACCTGCTCTGCAGAGCCCCGCAGCTGCAGACACACGGCCTGCTGGGAGCTGGGGTCCCCCCCCTCCGTCTGCACCCTCACCTGGGCCCCAGACTGCTGGCTCACCTGGGCGGGGAGGATGAGACAGAGTCAGGATGGGTCCAGGAAATAATAAGTGATCCAACTACAATGCAGCTTCAGTACCTGACAGGAACACCTGATTGGACCTGTGGGGTGCCAGGGCCGTGTGTGTGTCTGTGTGTGTGTGGTACCTGTGTGGCTGGTATCTGTGTGTGTGTGCGCATGTGGTACCTGTGTGAGTGTGTGTGTGTGTTACGGCAGCACTCACCAGGTCCAGGAAGCCCGCCTGGTATCTGGAGATGTTCCGGTACACCTCCAACGACACGGTCATCCTGGAGCTCTCCGGGTCCACCAGCTCAGCTACACACACACATCATGAGTTGGGTTTAGGGAGGAAGGAGAAAGGGAGGCGATAGAAGGAAGGAATGATGGAGGGGGGAAGAAAGGACAGAGAGAGGAGGTGGGAAGGTAGAAAGGATGGAGGGAAGCAGAAAAGGAGGGCAAAGAAGAAGGAAGGAGAAGGGGGCATGCCAGGGAGGCAGAGAGGGGAGGGGTGGGCAGCAGGAGAGGGAAATAAAGGAAAGATGGAGAGAGAGGAAGGACTCACGGGTGTTGCTGCTGATGGAGCGGTAGACGATGTATCCCAGCGTGGCGGCGCCCACCGACAGCCCTGCCGCCAGCGCCGCCATCTTGCCTGTGCTGAGCGTGCCTTTAGACCCCACCTCCATCACACTGGCCAGGGGGACACTCCACCTAGCCACGCAGGTACAGGTGGAGATCATTGTCTGGAGCTACACCCGAGTTAACATTAAAGGGGTCGTTGACTGCAAAACCGAGTTTACCTCGTCATTGTTGAATAACGACAGTTCGGTGGGTAAATTGGACATACAGTGAACCTCAAAGTCCATTGACAACTCTTTCCTATGCAAATCTCACAATTTGAAACTGCGCTGTGCGCTGCTCTGTGTACTTCCAGGGGAATTACAAAGAAGAAAGTTTGGAAGTTTTTCAATGATATTGAAAATAGACCATGGTCGTAAATGCAGTGTTCCAGGCTGTACAGGGAATGCTGACACTTTTCATCGTCAATATAAATTCTTTGATTTTACCCACCAAACTGTCGTTATTCAACTATGACAAGGTAAACTCGGTTTTGAATTCTATGACCCCTTTAATATACATTGTTGTTAAGAATAGTTAAATAGATAATGATACATGATAAAATAAAAGGCTTCAAATAGACCCCTTAATTGGTGATCGGTACCCGGTATCAGCCGATACTGCTTCTAGTGATCGGTCCCAAAAATCCTGATTGGAGCACCCCTAGTTAACATGGTTGGCAAATGTAACCGTTTCTGTGATTCTGACCAGCAGAGGGTGACATGGCTGCACAGATCCTTAGACAAGTAGAACTGACAGTATCGGTGCCTTGTGATCAAATCCTACACTCAACATGCTTTCAGTAGCCATGTCCATTAAATTCAAGAGGATATTTACAGGCGCAGTCTATATGAACTATAATATATCGAGTTCTTTCCTGTCAACTAGTGAGTTACATTTCTCGTTTAATGCTACTTCAGTTAATACAATCTCACAGATGTACCAAAGTGCTGTTGCTGGGAATGACAGCAATAGGCCATGCAGTGATGACATGAGCACACAGGGCGGTCCTAGCTAATCACACACAGGGAATTTGAATGACTTTAACTCAACTAAAACCAAACAAATTCTCTCTCAAAAGCTCTTCACCTGCCATCAGATCCTGGCTGATGTAGGCTAGACCACTGCACACTTTACACACACCCAGTGACATTAAGTGCGTTTGCACCCACACACACACGCACTTCAAATCAGCTAATGTGCCATGTAGTACACACATGTAGACACACACACTCAAAAGTAGCCAAGGTGGTATTTAGTATGCTGGTATTTAGTGTGCACACTGTGTGTGTGTGTGTGTCACACGAGTGTGAAAGTTCTTCGCCGCATCCCAGATGGGAACGCTATGCAGAAGCTACACACAACAACTTCCACGGCCGTTGGATCATCTCCAGTTCCTCCACTGAGGTCTCGAAAGATTAAAATACTACGCAATGCTTTCCTTTTGGGAACTCTATGAATGCAGTCGTAAGATTAGTGTACTGGAGGTTAACCAACGACCGTGGCGGAGACGTCGCCCAGGGTGGGTCGAGCCTGCTTGCCAAGATGAGGGGCACACAACATGCAGACGTGTTTCTCACTGGGAGAGGAGGGAGCGGGGACTGCAGTTGAGAAACACTTGGGATTTAGAGATGCCCACTTCCATCCTGGTGCGGAAAAACGGAACGGACACACCGCCCTCCTCCTAGAATTTGGTCTCACTTTACGGTCTTTCAAATCCCGAAGGCAAGGAGTCATTCAAGACAGACAACAGGTGAAAAATAATTCCATAAAACAAGCCAGCGAAGTTACCATTAAATCTACTTTCAAGACGTCCCATCAAATATAGAATTGTACGTGACCCACAAGTATAAAGCAGACAAATCAAAGCACAGGATTTCAAACCTGAAGTGATTAAATTACTGAACTGACATAGCCTAAGCACTCAATGTATACCATAGTACGTTTGCTTGTTAGTCGCTAGTTTCACTTCTAAAACAGTCTATATGTCAGTTCGGCCTATACTGATCCAGATATGTCTGTAGTCTGTGTAGTTGCCAGCGGCTGGTGCACTGTACTACCCTGCAATTCAATGTGACTTTGAATCGCTAAATTAACAGTCTACCGAGTTTGTATTTTTATTTTAAACGGCGCCTTCTACTTCAATAGGTGTCTTTCAGAACGCAGGTTTCAAGTTGCATGATGTCCTGCATTCTGACAGTAGGAACGGCCAGGGAAAGGGCATTCTAGCAGGGCACCGCAAAAATCAAGTTAGCCTAGCTAGTAGTAGCATGTAAAGCCATTACTAAAGGCTTGCTCACGACACATCGCTATTCCGACCAGAACTAGCATGCAGAATACCGTTAGATGCCACGTTAGAATAAAGCGCGGAGCATTCCGCCTCAATACTTCAGGTATATTGATGCCATCAAACCCGCAGTTTACTGTCGACAGTCACCGATGTTTTAATATGGGCAACAATGTCTTAGCCAGCTAGCTAGCGAGATCGATACATTTAGCTAACTGAATGTTGCCCTCCGTTAGAAGCTGAGCGTGTACACATACACTAGGCACTACCTTTCTAACTGCACGTGTTAATCAACGTCAAGGTCAAATGTAATGTGCGCGACAACAAAGATTTAGTTCAGGAAATATACATGACACTTACAAATAGACCTTTCCTCTCCTTCAGTCGCTTTCTGCAACCCAGTAGCCTACTAACTTCTCTCCGCACCTGCGTGGACGAACGCGCACGTTTAAGTAAACCAGGATACGCCGAGGTGGTGAGGTAAGGCAGTGTCCAAAATATTTAAATGTAGGTCTTCCCTGGGTATGCTTGCTATTGGCGCCAGGGTAACATGAGTGGGCGGGGCGGAGTTACGATGACAGCCACCCGGATTCTGTGGAATATTTAAGATTACCCATTTGAAATAACAGGACTTTTTTAATTCTATTTTTTTTAAGAGACAGAATATTTATTATCATGAGAATCACAAATAAATCGCAATAACGTGAAATAATTATACATAGACCTTTTAAAAAAATACAAAATATACAACATTTATAAATCTCATTGTGAACAACCACAAAATAGTTCCTCACTTTTCTTGTCTCCGTAAAGTTGATCAATTTCGACACAGGGTTTGACTCAAAGCATTTACATGAACATGGGTATGATGAGGCCTAACTCCACCCCTGTTAGCGGGTGTGGAGAGGGGGTAAGCCTGAATGTAACTGTCAGTGCAGTGAGGAATCTCCTGCAGTCCATGCATGCTCCATTGGATTCACATTGCGTAGTCAACATAAATTAACCATGGAACTTAATTTACAGTAACATGACATGACTGAGCAGCCATTGGGTCTTATTCATGCATACTTTAAAACAATTTAATAAAATAATAATAAAAGAACGGCATAGAGAAATTGAAATAAAAATGAGTACAGTAGGGTCCAAAGGTCTGAGGCCACATAACATGTTTGATGGGATGAGATGCCAAGCATTCTGTGACATCACTAAAAGCTGTTTGGAACATTGTCGGATCATGCTGAGATAACAGGTCATGTAATCTGTCAATCCATGTAATCTGTCAGTAAAAAAAAAAGGGGGACACCAAATCCATAGATATTTTGAAATTCATGTACATTTTCAAAGAGTCAATGTTTCACTCTAACTGTTAAAATCTACAATAATAAAAAGAAGAAGAATCATTTTACATTCTAAACAACTGCAAAACAGAACTATCTTGACTGCTGGTCTCAGACTTTTGCACCCTGTTGTGTAAGAAAAGAAAAAAAAAGAAGCATGTATTATCCAAAAGCACAGATGCATTGCACTGTATACAATCCTTTTAAAAATGGCTGTACCTCACTTTTGAGTGTCCTCTCCTCTAACTCCTTTGTTCACTCAGCCGTGCCCAACGCCATCCCCTATAAACACACCCAAGGCCTCGATGCCTTGGTTCAGTGCTCTTATATAACACCCCCCTCGCTTCCAACATCCCATCATGCAACCACTGTGCTTAAACCGATCCAGCTAGTGTCCTTAAAAAGAGAAGGACAAAGTGTAGCGCGCCTACGAAGGGCACAGGTGTACCCAGCACCCGAGGTGATAATCCAGGCGGCCATTTTTGTTGTTGTGCTATCTTGGGATGAGTCTGTGACTGCCTGTCAGCGACGCGTCACTGACCTTCTCACTGTCGGCCCACATTCATACATAGCAGAGGCAGAACATACCAGAACGCAACATCTGAGGAAGGAGCTGAAAGATATGCACCACATAAAACCAATAAGCCCCTGTTGGATGTGTTTAGCATGACATTCACCAGCCGTACAGAGAACTAGCGGTGCCTGGTTTGGAGTGCTGGAAGATACAGACGTCCGCTTTAGAAGAGGCCATAACAGACACTAGATGGAGCCTACACAGACTGCAGATCCGCTGGAGAGAGACAAATAGAGAGAGACAGAAAATACAGTAAGACACAGAGAGAAAGGAGAGTGAGGGAGAGACAGAGAGAGGATAAAAACAAGACAGACAGACAGACAGACAGAGAGAGAGAGAGAGAGAGAGAGAGAGAGAGAGAGAGAGAGAGGCCAACTTGGAAATGAACTGTCGGATGACCACCTGGGAAGAAGTAGTCTAAACACATAGCTGTAACTTGCAAATGCAGTCAAACAAGACAGAAAGAATGATGAGACAGGTCTGTCCACATCTGCAGAAAGTCCTAATCAGACATCCATCTATGTCACTATATCATCATTTCTACGGCCTGTCGGGTTTAATATTACAAACAGCCCGGGTAGATGGGTAGCCTGGCTGCGAGTCAGTGTCATCGAAACAGCAAGGCAAGTGAATGACATGAAGCACCTTTCAGAACGACTATTCTAGAACACCACCCGCGGAACCCGGTCACCTTGTTCCGGAGTGGATCTCGGGGACAAGTTCCACTTTTTCCAGGGCCAAAATGTCGGATTCTTCTCTGGAGAGGTTGAGTGGAGTGGGTTACACAGAACCACTACACAAAGGAGGTTTCTAGAATGTAAACACATCTCCTCTAGGTTTGGATACACTACTGTGAGTAAAAAATAAAAAAAAATAGAAAGAAAGTGGCATGCCAACACATTCCACAGATATATTTATACAAAGTGATTCATTCATGGTGAAGTTTAGCTTCATTCCTTATTGCATTACAGCAGGTTTGCCCTTTAGCTTGGATCAGGAGAGGGGATCAAAGAAAGAACACGCTTGTTTGCCCTTCATATAAAAAAAAGAGAAATAAATAAAGAGACCATTGTCTTGCATCCTTATTTAGCAAATATCAAGTCCTGACCAGAGTTACAGTCCAGCCTCCAGAAGGCCATTTGATGCTGTTAAATGCTTCGAGAAAAAGTTTCAAACCAAACAAACAGTAGAATCCCCCTCAGCCGTATGTCCTCTCCCCCAGCCACACCTAGCAACACCATCTACCCTAGCAACACAGCAACACCATTGTCTACAGAACACCTTCAGAGGAGACAATGGTGTAGTGTAGGATGGAGTGGTGGGTATACTGTTCCTCTACCACCCCCCCCCCTCCCATGCCAACCCACACCCACCTACCACTCCTTACAGTGGCCGTCTAGGAAATCCTGGTGTGTGTGTGGCTCATCCCTGCATATCGCGTAGACTCCACCCCTGAACGGAGGCATATCTACCCATCCCTGCAGCTTGGCTAGGCTGGCTACACAGCTATTCAGTGCTGCTGATGCTAACAAAGAAACATAGACATTCATGTATGATCTGTGAGTTGAAGGCAGGCCACAACAGTATTCTGCGCAGTCATGTCGATGGGGCCAAGCTCCTTGTGGAAGTGGAGACAAGCCCACTGAGTTTCAGTAGATAAGGACCTGACAGTGTTTTGATGGGGTATCCCCTGGAGGGAGACCCTGTAGAGGGGAGACCCTGGAGGGACACCCTGTAGGGCTGCGGAGCAGAGAACATGCAGAAGAAGATCTGGTCTCTCAGCAACACGAGGAGGGGAAAAAAAAGAGAGAGATGGAGAGATAGAGAGAGGTCAAAGGGATGTCTATGAAAGAGAGAAAACAACATTCTCCATGCTGTTAAAAAAGCTTAATGGTTCCTTAAAATAAAATAAAAATGTCTGTCCTTTTTCATAAACCAGAAAACAAAAGAAAAAGACTTGGGATGTTCCTTTTTTCTTCTTCCATCTTCAACGTGATAAAACAAAGTCTGGGTAGAAAACAGCTCCTACTGGCCGTCAGTGGAGGAGGAGGGGTGGGGGCTGAGGCTTCTGAGTGTGTGTGGGGGGGGGGAATTAGAGAACAGTGACTAGGCTGGTTCCCTGGATTGCCGTGCCTCAGTGCTCCTTGTAGGAACCAATCAGAATGGAGAGTTCATTCCCAACTTGGTTTCAAACTGGAGCTTCTGTCTCTTCTGGTAGCGGACACGCACCCTGCAGGGGAACAGAGACACAACTCTGAACACACAGAAACACCCGTGCAAAACACAGAAACACAGCCCTCCACACATAGAAACACCACTCTGAACACAGACACACAGCTCTCGTGAGAGAGATATAAAAAAAATTTTTTTTTAAACGTGCTCTATAAATAAATAAATAGTGATTGATTGTAGCCATGCAGCCAGCTCTCTGATCTCATCTCCATGACTTCTCCTCCATTACAACTCGTAATCCTACATCATCCCAAACCATCTGTTTCACACTCACACAACCCTCATCTCTCTTTCCATCCTCCTTTTCCTCTCCTCCCCCTCAGACTTCCTCTGTGTGTATGAGTGTTTGTGCGTGTGCGTATGTGTGTCTGTGCGAGTGTGTATGAGTCAGTGTATGAGTGTGTGTGTGCTTGTGTATGTCTGTGTGTGTGTGAGAGAGAGAGTGTATGTCTGTGTGTGTGTCTGTGTGTGTGTGTGTGTGTGTGTGAGCGTACCGTATCTCGTGGAGCTTGACCGCCTCGTTCAGTAGCACCACCAGCAGCGTGGACAGAGACCCCAGCAGCCAGGCCAGCATGGGGATGGAGCCCAGGTCAAAGGTCAGGGGGCTGGACCGGTCCCGCCACAGCTGGTAGTCCACTGTAGCCTGAACCAGCTGACCCAACAACCTGGAGAGAGGGAGGGGGGAAGGAGGGAGGGAGAGAGAATGAGAGAGCGAGCGAGACAGAGAGCGAGAGACAGAGAGAGAGAGATAAATGCTTACACCACAGGGACGGTGAGGCACCACCAGGTGTTGCTGAAGGGACTCTTCCTCCACAAGGGCTGGGAGCGATGCACATAGCTGAGAGAGATGAACACTGAGGAGGGGAGGGAGAGAGGGGGAGAGAGAGACAGCAAGAAGAATAAAAAAAAAGGGTTATTGAGTCCTGGGTTCTCCAGTGAGTTTGTATAATGAGCGGAGGAAGAGGAGATGGAAGAGGAGTTACCTGTATGCAGAACCAGGAACCCTGCCATCACCTTCTGGGACAGCAGCAGGCCATTGGACAGTTCCTCAAACCAATGAGGGGCGTCCGCCGCCGAGCTGCGTTCACACACACACGGCAGTGGGTTTGTCTGTCCGTTTGTGTGTGTGTGTGTGTGTGTGTATGTATGTGTATGTATATATATATGTATATATGTGTGAGTGTATATGTTACCTGGCGGTGAGCAGGTGGAAGCAGGACACGGTGGTGTTGTCGGCCAGGGTGAGGTTGTTGGCATGGAGGCACACCTGGTTGAGGGTGAATCCGAACCCCAGCAGGTAGGCACACACGGTCAGGCCGTACCGCAACAGGAAGCACAGCAGGAAGAAGTTCTGCGTCTGCAGGAAGTGACGACATGATCATAGAAGGTATGTACGCTGGGAGTCGCTCAAGTCCTGAATGTGATATGTGTGTGGCTCGCACGCACAAGTTGATTATCTTGTGCGTGTGAGGATTAGGGCTGGTGCGTGTGAGGATTAGGGCTGGTGCGTGTAAGGGATATGGCTGGTGCGTGTGAGGATTAGGGCTGGTGTGTGTGTGTGGGTGTAGATACCTTCCTAGGGATAGCCTCCAGGTTCTTGCCTGTGGCCACGGTCATCACAGCGCTGTCCGGAGGCTTGCCCAGCAACGACACACTGCCAACACACACACACACACACACAAGCTTCACATGGAGGCACACTGTCTATCTGTGTCTGTGAGTGAGAGAGAGTGTGTGCATGTATGACGGTGTGTGTGTGTGTATGAGTGTGTGTGTGTGTGTGCGCACCTGAGCAGAGGGCAGCTGAAGCAGGACAGCCAGAGGATATCAGTGATGTTCATGGGTGGAGGAAGCTGGGCCAGGCAGGCCAGGAACTAAACTCACACACACACAGGAAACAAGTAGGTGTCACAATTTAAATAGTCCAGTACAGGAGAGAGCATGTGTGTGTGTGTATGTGTGTGTGTGTGAGTCACCTGGATGACAACGAGGCTCAGTTGACATTGCAGCAGGAACAGGAAACACTTGCGGATGCCGTAAGAGGTGTGACGTGCCTGGGACGGAAACACACACACACGTTGGTAGAGGAAGTGTGTGTGCATGGTGGAGTCAATGTGGCTGCTTGCTTTAATGTGCGTATGCTTGTGTGCGTTGAACACCTGAATGTGTGTGTGTGTGTACCTGAGCATGCGTGTGTGTATGTGCGTACTTGTGTGTGTGTGTATACCTGAGTGTGTGTGTCCTCACCTGCTCGATGAGCTTGACCATGCTGACGCTCTCCCCCTGGTGGAAGGACACGGAGCAGCCCAGGGTGTTGAGCTGGCCCGACAGCCCCAGGGGGGTCAGGCCCTCCCCCTCCCCACAGAACCCGCCCCCCGAAGCGTAGCCAAACGTCTCCCACGAGCACCGAGACGGGTACAGGGGGTCCAGGGCGATACTGTGGGGGGGGGGAGAAAGTGAGTGAGATAGGGTGAGTGAGTGGAAGAGAGAGAGAGAGAGAGAGAGAGAGAGAGAGAGAGAGAGAGAGAATGTGAATGTGTGGAATGGAAGCTATATTTATATCTGGAAGAATGAACAGAATGTGTGTGTGTGCGCGTTACCTGATGTCGCTCTGCAGAAACAGGCAGCTGTTCCGGAAGTTGGCTGAGCTGCCCAGACAGCAGGTGACCTCTCGGTTCTCCTGCATGATCTTCGTCATCTCACACATGGCTATGGTGCACACAATCACACACACACACACACACACAGAATTGAATAGGATTTTGTAACATCCAGACTGTGGTATGTTAAAGCCAGTCTGTGTGTGTCTGGAATCTCGCTTATTATGATTTTCTAGTCTGTGTGCACACTGTGTGTGTGTGTGTGTCCTCCAGACTCACTCTCGGGGGTGCAGTCGGTGAACAGGGGAACCAGCAGAGGCACATTGTCTATGTTGCTGAGGTGAGGACGCACCTGGTGGATCCCTCGAGGTAGCTTAGCCTGGGGGAGGGAGAGAGGGAGGTGTGAGAGAGGGAGAGAAAGAGAGAGAGACATAGACTGAGACAGACAGAGAGAGTGTTACCCTGTTGCAGTCCTCCAGGAAGCTGGGCACGTCGCTGTCTGTGGGCTGGAAGCTGGCAGAGTGCCCCTCCTCCTCCTGGAGCAGAAGACCCTCAGCCTCGTCACGCGAGTCTGGACACACACACACACACACACACAAAATAGACACAGGCACAAGATCAGATCTGATGAGTATCGAGTGTGATAAGGCATTCACAAATCTCTCTGTCTCCTCTCTATGGAAGACTACACACACACACACACACACACTTCTCCCTCCCCCCCCCTCCAACACACACACACACAGGGTACCTTGGTTGAGGTCGTCGTGCAGGGACTGGCTGGGGCTGGCGGGGGCGTCGTAGGGCGAGTCCCCGTTGGGCGTCAGGGAGATGTGACAGTTCCAGCCCGTCTCCAGACCCATCTTCTCTGCAAACACCTGGGGAGCAGCACCTTCATCATCATCATCATCATCATCATCATCATAACCTTCATGCTCATCATCATCATCATCCTCATCACCACCATCATCATCATCATCATAACCTTCATCATAATCATCACCTTCATCATCATCATCATCATCACCAGCCACATCCCCAAAAATCATCCTTGTTCTCTTCAACACCTTCCTCATCATAATCACACTCTCTCTCTCACACTCTCCCCCACACACACACACACACACACACACCTTGCTGCGCAGCTCGTCCTCCATGGAGAAGTAGACGAAGCGGATGCAGGCGGTGACGAGGGCGTCGATGAGGCGCACCGTGTCCAGGCGGGCCTGGTACTGAGACGACACCATGCCCATGAAGATCTGACCACTCAGGGCCTGGACACAGTCCTCACGCTCCACCCCCTCCCCTATACCCTCTGGAGGGGGTGTGGTTGGGGGGGGGGGGGGGGCAGGGGAGGATGGCAGAAGGGAAAGAGAGATGAGGGAGAAACCGGAGGTGTGACATGGCAAAAGAAAAATAGCACTGATTAGTTCTTGCTATTAGCTCCACCTTTCTATCAATCCATCCATCTACTTATCCATCAATCGATCCACCCATCCATCCCTCCTTCTCTCTCCCTCCCCAAACCCACCCTCTCACTTTCTTACCCTACCCCCCCCCCCATTCCTCCCCTCTCTCCCCTGCCTCCCCTCTCCCCCTCCTCACCATCAGAGCTCCAGCTGTTTCTGCGGGAGCCGTGTTTGAGAGGGGTTGTGGAGGGCAGCTCCAGCCCAGAGTACAGGCAGGGTCCTGGGGCCAGCTCCACACACTTCCCATCCAGCTGGGACGACAGGGACACCTGCATGGGCTTGTAGGCGAACGCCGAGCAGTACCCCGACAGGCAGGCTCGCTGGTAGAAATCCAGCACCTTCTTCCTGTGTGTGTGTGTGAGACAGAGAGAGAGACAGAGAAAGATAAGAGTGTTGATAAAGATTTGTAAATGTGCCATCACACTTATTTCTTCCCAGATCTGAACTTGTGTGTGTGTGTGTGTGTGTCTGTACCTGTCAGAGCCAGAGAGGGGGTAGATATCGGCTCCGTCCCAGAAGTCCGTGCAGGACTCCAGGATGAGGTCAGCTGAGCCGTGAGACAGCATCTGCACGTTGTCTGGAGGTCAAAAGGGGTCACGACACGGAACAGAGGAGAGGTCAGACAGACAGGAACGGAAACAGACAGAAGAGTGAAACCGAGAAATAGAAAGATGGAGAAAAACAGAGAAAGAAAGAAGGAAAGCTAAACCGAGAGCGGAGAGAGAGAGAGACAGAAAGAGAGACCGACAGAGAGAGAGAGACACAGCAGAGTTACTCACTTGAGGAGGAGTCTTTCACGAGGAGGGAGATGAGGTGACTGATGGGCAGCTGCCTCTTGGTGAAGAGCTGCGTGCGCCGCGGCCCAGAGTCCTGGTGGGGGTCTTCCGGGAGCTGGTACAGAGCCAGGTGGTTCTCCTGTCTGAACAGCTCCCTCGCCCCCGGGGTGAAGCCTGCACCAAGCACAGCCTCGGGTCAGGCCCCCCAGTTTGGGGGGGTGTGGGGACCAAGTTCTCCTCCCCCCTCATAGATGCTTGTACGTTTGTGTGAGCGTGCATGTTGACGTGTACGTGTGTGTGTGTGTGTGTGTGTGTGTGTGTGCGAGGCCGTCTCCCACCTATAAGCCTGGAGAGCTCACAGAGCCCCCAGGGGATGTGCACGGGCAGCACGGCCCCGCGGCCCTCCTGCAGGGCCAGGTTGGACAGGTGGTCGGAGAAGCAGCACAGCTGGCGGGTGACGCTGGCGTTGCACAGGTTCAGCAGGATGTTCAGGCCCAGGGGCTTGAGCGAGGGCAGGTGGCACTGCCACGCCAGGTCGTCAAACTGGATGCTGACGGGGTTCTGCTGGTCCTGGGACAGGCTGAGCATCTCCAGGTGGTAGTCGCACACAAAGTCCTCCGCCTCGGCCTCGGGGCAGCCCACGCGGTCCTGGTCCTGGGGGCGGGGCAGGGCAGGGGGGGGGGGGGGGAGAAGATGAGGGGATGAATGGAAGAGGAGAGGAAGGAGGTTATGCAGATGTAAACTAGACAGAATGTGAATGCGTGTGTTCCCCGTGTGTGTGTTCCCTGTGTGTGGTTATGTGTGTGTGTGTGTGTCTGCTACCTGCGTGAGCTCGTCCTCGCCCCCCTCGGTGTCGTGGCTGAAGCTGACGTTGGAGCCTGAGGGGTGTTTGTTTCGTGTGTGGGGCGGCGGCGGGCAGGCGAGCCGTGGGTGGAGCACGTCCGAGGACTGGGCCGTGTCATGTGACGTCTCGCTGGGCTCGTGCCCCTCCCCCAGGTGCAAGGGGGAGTCCGTCATTGGACGACGCAGCAAAGCCTCCGCCTCCAGGGCCTGGACGGGCAGTAGTGCTGACCAATTAGAGACTTGCTGCTGACTCCAGGCAGGGATATTAGCCAATCAGATAAAAGACCACAGTAAGCTGAAGTAACTCAGGAAACAATGGACATCTGTTCCCTATGTCAACTGTAACTACAGTGTAACTATGACTATAGCATAGCTATACAGTCTTACTCTGACTACAGTGTAGCTATACTATGTAACTCTGGCTACATATCACTCAAATGAGCGGGCAACCAGAATGAATGCTGCTACAATAAAAACAATGATGTAATTGAGTAGTCAGAGACACACAAACGCACACAAATTCAAAACACACACAAACTTACACATATTCCTTACACACAAACTTTCTCTCTCCCAACACACACTTTCTCACACACACACACACCTCGTCGCGGTCGTCGTCCGTCTCCATGCGGCAGAAGGAGTTGACCGACAGGTCGTCCCTCAGGTCGTCCTGGCTGTCGTGGGGCGGTTCTACTCGTCCGCTGAAGAACAGAACGGTCTCTGGGCTGGGGTTAGGCCACGACAAGATGCCCTGCTTATCCACACAGCACAGTACCTACACACACACAGGACATTACACACAGCACACAGAATGTTAAACCCACACAGCACCTGCACACAGATGTATACAAGATCCCTCTCTCTCTTTCACACACACACACACACAGGACATTACACAAAGCACACACGTACAAGCTCTCTCACACATACACAAACCTTGTTAAGTTCATAAACAATGACATACACACACTTACAGTGACAGACCCCAGTGAGTGTAGCAGGCTGGAGTTATAGCAGAGGGTCTGAGACTCCCCCTTCAGGATGGCCACCAGGTGTCTCCACACACACCGCAGCATCTCCTGTGACACACACACACACACACACACAGAGACAAAGTTTAACTACTGCGTTCTAGAGCCCATTCTACAGCATACTGCCACTTTCCACCAGTTGCAAAAAAAATCTCAAATCTTGAGGAAGTCTCTACTGCAGTAATAAGTACTGGCCTCAGCAAGCTTTGAGTCACTGGAGAAGCCAGGAGAGTAGCTAGCTTATCTGGGGGACTGGCTGGAAGCTAGGAGCTAGGGCTAGCAGGAAGGCTAGTTTTAGGGCTAGCATTAGGGCTAACAGGTGGGCTAGGAGTAGGGCTAAGAGTCCTAGCAGGACAGCTAGCAGTAGGGCTAGGAATAGCTCCCAGCAGTGAGGCTAGCAATAGGGCTAGCAGTAGGGTTAACATTAGAGCTAGCAGGAGGGCTAACAATAGCGCTATCAGGAGGGCTAACGTCAGGGATAGCATCAGGGCTAGCAGTAGGAATAGCGAGACAGCTAGAAGAAAGGCATGACGTAAGGCTAACAGAAGACCAGGCAGAAACTGTTGTACTGAGTCTGTAACATTGGAACCATGCTAACGTTATCACAAAGCTACTTCAAGCCAGGTGGGATAAATGCTTGATCATCCCCAGGGAGATGTACTCTCTCACACACACACTCACAAACACACTTCAGACCACTAGATTTCAGGTGACACCGATTATGATCGGAGTGTCGCGGTTCTTCATTTCGATTGGTGGGGCTGGATGAGCCAATCAAAGAAGGCGTCCTCAGTCTGAACACCAATAGCAGTCCAGAGATTTGGTCAGGATCAGAGGCTTAGTCCCAGTCATCTCAGACAGCTTTATTCACTCTCCTCTCCTAGGTCCTCTAACAGACCAATACACACTATCATATCAACCTAAGGAACAGAGGAGAGGAAGTGAAGAATAGGAGAGGATATGAGAGAGGAAGGAGAGGAGACAAGGAGAGGAGATGAGGAGAGGACGAGAGGAAGGAGAGGAGAGGAAAAAGAGGGAGCCATCTGAGAGAACTGGGTCAGGGCCGGAGAGTCCATGGGACTGATTTCCCATCATGCATTGCAGGCAGGCAGGTAGAGGTAGCAAGCACAGACTTAGGGAGGGCCTTGTTCAGAAACAATCTTGAACCCCTCCCCCCACGCCACGCCTGGGTTCTGATAGGTCAACACTACAAAACAGGACACCATGTTGTTTGCCTCATTCAGAATCTGATAGGCTGGCAAGAGGCTTGGGGCCAGGCAGGGGGAGGGGCTAAGGCTGGTGTCTGGACAAGGCTGACGTGTTCTTGGCTGGGAAGGGGGGTGGGGCGTGTCAAGGACGTTTAAGCTTTACGTGATTGGGTGAACGGAACGTGTGTGGGGAGGGGGGGGGGGGGGTCATCAAAATAGGTGCGTTCGACTTCATGCAGCGCCGGCGTCGCCTGCAGCCGCCTGCAGCCCGGCTGATATGAAGCAGCCAATGGCATTCTCAGCTTCAAGGCAGCTGGCTGCAGCCGGCTGTCGGCGCCACCGGCGCTGCATGAAGTCGAACTCACCTAAGGAGACAAAAAAAGTGAGTTGAGATGATTGGACATCGTCGTACCCAATGAGAAAGAGGTAGACTGCTCGGCCAAGACTTGGATGATGATGGTGATGAAGATGAAGAGTGGTATCCACGGTAACGTCCCGAGAACAAAACAAGGTGACGTGCAAGAGGAAGTGCACGTGTGGAGACAGGACAGAGGATGTCAGAACAGAGGCAGTGGGGCCAGAGCAACAACCAAACATGGTCGCCGCTTCCATAGCAACTGAGGAGGATGTATGAAAAGGGGGTGGGGGCTGCGTACAGGGTTGCGCAGAGGGGTGTGCAGGGGCGAGGGCAGCGGGTAAGGACGGAGGTGAGAGGCTGTACCTGGGAGGACACCACTTCTGTGTAGCTGCTTAGAGTGTCCTCAGAAAACTTAGCAAGCTGGGACGAGAGAAGAGGCTAGTTAACGACACAGAGGGAGGCCTCTCTCCCCTGTGTGTGTGTGTGTGTGTGTGTGTGTGTGTGTGTGTGTGTGTGTGTGTGTGTGTGTGTGTGTGTGTGTGTGTGTGTGTGTGTACTTGCATGTGGTAAGTGTGTGTATACACGTATGTGGTGTACATGTGTGTATGTATGTATGTGTATATACCGTATATGTGGTATACATGTATGGGTGTGTGTGATATGTGGTGTACAGGTATGTATGTCTACATGTGCGCTGTACGTGTGTGTGTGTGTATATGTGGTATACAGATGTGTGCATGTGGTGCATGTATGTGTGTGTGGTGTACAGGTGTGTGTGTGTGTGTGTCTCTCACCAGGCCAGTGGGAGAGGCGCGGCTGGACTCTGCTAGGACGCAGGCCTCCCCGTAGGCGTTGACCACGACCCAGAGCACTGGGAACAGGAGAGGCAGGATGGGCAGCACGCCTAGCAGCTGCAACACAACAACAACAACAACCATCAGCTGCAACACAACAACAACAACCATCAGCTGCAACACAACAACAACAACAACAACCATCAGCTGCAACACAACAACAACAACCATCAGCTGCAACACAACAACAACCATCAGCTGCAACACAACAACCATCAGCTGCAACACAACAACAACAACACCAACCAGCTGTACCACAATAACAACAATCCTGTGTGTTGGGAGCAGAGCCGAGTCGTCGTACCTGTAGCTGGAGGAGGTGCCAGCAGGCGGGGGTGAGGTTGGGAGCGTCGCAGAAGAACCGCACCGTGTTCACCAGCAAGAACGCCACCTACAGGAGGGAAACAGCATGTCAGCCACATGGACACCACTGCCCAGGTGGTAGTAGTAGTAGTTGGTAATCTAGCGATCCCCAAGGGGAAATTGAGGCAGTGTAGTAGGCAAGAGGAGAAAATAGGAAAAATATACAAACATACAAAATACCCAATAGCATAAATACACAGGGCTGTACACTGGGTATCCACATTGTTTATATAGTATTGATTACAGCACATATATTGTATATATATATATATATATATATATACAGATTTGGGTATTTTGTGTTCTGTGAGGGGGCGTGTCTCACCAGGACGATGGGACAGGCCAGCTTGGCCATGATGGACTGCACTGTGAAGCGCTCATTATCCAGCGACGTGATTGGCCCAGACAGAGCCAGATCCAGGCTGTTCCTGTGACACGAATAGATGGGAGGTAGGTTAACATCCGACATGCATCCGGCATGCATCCAGCGCATGCCCTAGCTGACCCGTAGATGACTGGATGAGTGACAGGCAGGCCAATCATTCAGGAGATGTCCAAACCCTTTCACATCCCTCAACCTTTAACCTGCAACCAGAGGCCCCATCACACAGGGGTCTAGCTGAATGATTAACATCTGGGTCAGATTAGCTCTCCTCTATCTCCTCCCCCTGTGTGTCTGGCCATAAACTCAGCCTCCTTGAGGAAGGGAGGAAGGAAATAAGGAGGGGAAGAAAGGAAGGAAGGAAGGGAGGGAGGGAAGACAGGGAGGAATGAAAGAAGGAAGAAAGGACAGAAAGGAAGAAAAGAACAAAAGGACGTGAACGGAGGACAGGACGGAGACAAGGAAGGGAAGAAGGAGGGAGGGGGGGAGGCAGGGACGGCCGAGTGCCCCACCTGACACTGTCCAGTATGGGGGTGCGGACCACCCGGAAGAGGCGCTGCTGCTGGGGGCTCTGGGGGCCCCTCTTCTCGCTGGCCCGGGGGGAGGGAGGGGGGGAGAATGGGGGGAACAGGTCTCCTGGCTCCAGAACGATGTGCTCATCATCCTGGGGGAGGGAGGAGGGGGGGGGGGAGAGAGAGAGAGAGAGAGAGAGAGGAGGACACAGGGGCTTTAACAGACATGACTCTGCTACTTAATAATCATGACAGTGTCGCTACTCGGTGGTGGAGCTAGGGCGGGGCTGCCCATGGAGGCGGAGCTAGTTTGGGAGCATGGCTGCCCATACCTTGATGCCCCTGAGCGAAGCGAAGGCCTCCTGGCCGGGGCGCAGGGCGATCACGTCCCCCTCCACCAGCAACGCCACGGGCAGGTTGACCAGCTGGGAGTCGCGGTAGGTCCAGTGGAGAGACCAGGAGGGAGACGAGGGCGTGTACAGGTCAGGGTAGAGGGAGGGAGACCAGCGCACGCTCTCTGCCGCACAGCCTGACATGTAGTCTGAAAGAGGAGGAAGACCCAGGATCGTCGTGACGCAAGGCAGAAGTTTCAGAGAAGGTTCCAGAACACTCGTCCCAAGCGTGACGGAAGCTTCAGCGAAGGTTCTAGAACCATCGTCACCCCTCTTGCATTACATCTACATTCATTGTGACTGAGATTTTGGCAAAGGAGGTTCTAGAACGCTGCCCCCCCTCCCTCCCCGTCGGGACCTCACCGTCCATCTGCGTGATGATGTTCCTCAGACGGCGAACCATCTCGCTCTTCTTCAGCCTCTGCTGTCGTCCCACCAGCCACAGGTTCAGCAGCAGCAGCAGCAGGAGAGCCAGGGCGCTCGCCACCTCCAGACCCCGACTGAGGAGAGGAGGAGGAGGTGGGAGCGAACAGGTGGAGAGGAGAGGGAGGGAGGGAGGGGGAGAAAGAGAGGATGAGAGGAGAGTTAGTGGGTGATCCTGTAGACCAATCCCAAAGGAAATCCTAAGTATTTGTGGCAGAGTAAAGAATGTTCTGTGGACCCGCTGGCGTTCCACTTCCTGTGAACCCACCTGCCCAGAGGCTGGCTGCCATAGCAACAGAGCAATCCCAAAACCACCAGCAGCGTGAGGGCAGCTCCCGGCCAATGGAGGCAGGAATGGCGGTTACCATGGTGAAGGAAGCTCTTCGCCCACTGCTCCTGAGGAGGAGAAGAAGAAGACTTGTAAATAATGATGTTACACCATCTAGGTGTGTGTGTTACTTTGTGTGTGTATATGCCTGTGTGTGCATGTAATGTGTTACAGTTGGTGTGTGTAATATGCGTAATATAGTGTGTGGAATATTGTTACAGTGTGTATGTGTGTGTGCCAGGCCCTCTGGGTGTCTGCTGTGTTATCCGTGTGTGTGTGTGTGTGGGTGTTGTGTGTGCACCTGCACAGAGCAGCGTCTGCGGCCTGTCTTCTGGTGCTGCTCCAGCAGACCGCTCAGCTGCTCCTTCAGGGTGAGGAGAGCCTCTCCTGTGGCCAGACCCAGAGACACAACCCCCTCCTCCTGGAACACACACACATACTCATTATATACACACGCACACACACACACTCCTTATATATACACACATACCCTCATTATACACACGCACACACAAATTATACACATGTGCACACACAACATTATATCCACAGACACAATACTACAGATAAAGGGAGTGGGAGTGAAGAATGATAGAATCATATCTAAAGGAAATGGGAAGACAAACTTTTCCCACACTCCCCAGTTTGCAAGGCCACTGACTGACACACACCCGCACACACACACACACACTCGGCTTTTAAGCTCCACATCCCACGGTTATAAATAACTCAACTCTAACTTGAGTCAGGAAGCCTCCACAATATCCTTGAGACACACACACACACACACAATAACAAACACACTTAAAAATGCACATCCACCAAGACACACCAAGACCTTCACACACCAAGACAAAAGCGCGCACACACACGAAGCCTAACCAAGCATATCCTCGGCAAAACGCCCACTTGCACACTTGGATTAATCTCCAGAGTCTTTTTCACAACACGCACACACGTCAAAGCCTCTCTCACACCCTAGAATAACTCCAATCTCGGCAGCCCTAACAGCTACACACATCACCGCTGTGTCTTATCTTACCCAACATCACCCCCACACTCATCCAGCTACACCTGGCTGCCGTGGCAACATGGAGATGAGCACACACACTTACAGTCTTCCTCTGCCAGACCCAGTCTGCTGTTCTCAGGACCATGACGCTCCTCTGACAGACTGACTGTCTAGTGGCTGATGGACTGACTGGTTGACTGACTGTTTGACTGGCTGCCTGACTGCTCAGAGTATCTCTCCCTGCTCCAGCTCTGGCCCCAGACTGCCCAGCCCAGCTCTGCACCACACAGGGCCCCAGCCCAGCTCTCCTCCCTCACTAAGACTGGCTGGCCGGTCACGCCAGAACTGGTCACAGCTGGGACAGAGAGAAAGAGAAACAGAGAGAGAAACAGAGAGAGGAGAGAGAGAGAGAGAGAGAGAGAGAGAGAGAGAGAGAGAGAGAGACTCAGTACTCAGAGAGGAGCTTTGCCAACCTGGCCCATCCTGGGTGTGGTATTGTTCCCATCTGCCAGCAAAGCACATTCTGCCGCACAGGAGGGATACAGAGGCCAGAGAGAGAGAGAGAGAGAGAGAGAGAGAGAGAGAGAGAGAGAGAGAAACATGGGGGGAGAGAGAGAGAGAGAGAGAGAGAGAGAGAGAGAGAGAGAGAGAGAGAGAGAGAGAGAGAGAGAAAGAAAGAGAGACGGCCCCCCCACTCAAACCAGAGGAGTATGGAGAAAGGAGCTCCCTCTCACCACCATCACACTCTCTCCTGATCTGCACACCAGGCAGGAACCGGGAGCACACACACAAACTAGTTACCAAGGTCCACACCCACCTCTTGGTGTAGCAACAGTCCACACACACACACCTCCACATTCCGCACAGGATGTCCCACATGTCACATACGTCCAACATGTCTCCGAGGGAAAAACCACTGAGAGGGACAGTGTTCACTGCCTCCGAGACATAACCTTTACGGGATATTTTCTTCTCTTTGCTGGTGTTTGTATCCAAAGCAAATCATAGCCTATAGGCAGATGGTTAGAGCTCAGTGGTAGAGCGTTCAACTGCATAAAAAAAACTTTGTACAAGCTAAATGCATCCATTGTTATTATTTAAATGCGAGGAGCTAAATGAACGCATTATGACATTCAAGCGAAATGATTACATGATTATGATGACATAAGAGACAGCGGGGGCAAAGGGCACCTCCGCTATCGCTGCGAGGGAAGCAACCTCTTCTCAGAGCCTGTCAGTACCGAGCGACAACTTGCCCACACACACACACACACATAAACCCACGCAGACCCACCTTCACACAAAACACACACACAATGACCTGCCCCTGCATACCTACTCTGCTTAGAGCAGTCCTTCGCCCTCTCTCCATGTAAGTCTATGTTTAACTGCATATCCCAGCGCTGGGTGACTCATTTGAGATAAACACACACACACCACACGCACACGCTCATTTAAAAACACACATTTCAATAAACACGCCCACTCGTTTTGAACCCGCACACACCAGATGCAGGGGGTGAGAAAGTGAAGCGCCTGGAGGAGATGCTGGTTAGAATCTGTCATCTCTGGTTTGCAGACAGCCAGCAGACCTCTGGTCTGTGAGACCAGAGGTCTGTTCCATAAAGCCAGTTTACTGAATAAGCCAGGCTTATGTCAGGGAAAGGAACTGACAATAAGCCTTGATGTAACAGGCCCCAACAGGTTCACCAGATGATAAACAACTCTTGTTTTCCCCATCAGGTGTGAGAGGGGGCAGTCTCAGAGATGCCTTACGGATCAAAACCACCCCCCCCCCGGGGCTGAGTGCTGTTTTTATGAGGGTTCCCATGAGCCTCTCTGTTTACACTAACTCAATCACCCCAGGAACAGGTAAGCGCTAGGCAACAAGACTCACCTGCTTCTTATCCTGCAGCTCCATGGCAACGGCAGCCACTCAACATGCTCCAGGGCCCGCACGTCCTAGCAACGTCGCGCGCGTCTCCCCCTCCCCGACGACCTTTGACCTCGGAGGGCCCTCGTCCGGCGCAACCCCTGACCTCCTCCCAGAGCCCCTGACCCAGCCGGCTCTGCCAGTCTGAGGGAAGGCTATGGCAGACGCACGCCTGCAGCACGGCAGCCTGGGAGTTGTAGTTGGGAGACGTATCAGAGGCGGTGGGGGTCGGGCAGCAGTGCAGAGCCTTGTTTGCTGCTGGAGGTGGAGGAGTCTCTGGGGAGGAGAGGGACAGGTGGAGGGAGGGGCGTTAGCATGTGTAGTGTACACAAACGAGATTGTCGCTGACAGTCACTGTGAGTTCCGTGAGAGAATGTAGGAAGTCAAGACCAACGTTCATACGATTGGATGGATTTGAACCGGTGAATTGCTCTAACCACCGAGCTATACCCATCCCATCTGTTCACATAGAAACATGACCGAGGAATACACTCTCCACCTCTACTGTGTCCCTCTCTCGCTCACCACATAAGCAGCTTCCCTTCACACACAAATACCAGGAAAGCAGAGTCAGCAGTCTGTTTAGGCTAACACACTAGACAGCACTCACTCAATGGGAGAGAGCAACACAGAACATGAGATAGAGGGGTGGAGAGAGGGAGTGGGACAGATAGTGAGTAGAGGCAAAGCGAGAGAGAGACAGATAGAGGCAAGAGAGACAGACAGACAGACAGACAGACAGACAGACAGAGGAGAGGGGGGGCAAGAGAATCACAAAGAGAATCAGACACAAAGGTGCAGTTTTGTTCCATTATCGTTTGATCAGTCAAGCCCAATATGGTAACTGACAAGTTGTAGTGGAACCGAGCCTGCTGTTGTAAGATATCCAATAAAGTTTAGCTTGCAAGTCTAGGCATGGGCCAAGAGCATTATAGTATAGTAAAGGGTCACTGGTGAACAACAACATAGCCTACTTAGCGAGACTACTCGGACAATAGACGATTTACACGGAAGTAGGAGTCGAACTCAACCGTAACATGGCTAGACAGCATCAACAGGGCTACGGCCAGTTAGTTCCGCTCTAAACCTGACCTCACCTGGCCGATGTAGTAACCAGGCTACTAGTAGTGAAGTCACTATAATCACTCACTCAAGATGATAAGCCTTGGATTAACTTCGCAGTCTATACTTACATGTAACCAATCAGTCTGTCTGGTTTACGGGGCGACAGTCATGACTGATACAACTTAAGTCTGCAGTGTGTGGCTCGATGAATGGCAATGCTCGCCGGCCCGCTGACAGTTCAGGATGTGCCCGTCACGGAAGTCAGTTGTCGGCCTCTAGTGCCCCAATTGCAAATACGGTTAAAACTAAGCATATTACTTGTTTATAATCATGAATCAGCTAACGGTTGTTAAAACTAACCGGTTGGCCAGCAATCCAGTTATGTAGAGGTAGGTAATAGCAGGTAGAAGCGTCTGGCTAGCATCGCGCTTAAGTAAAGTCACTCGGATCACTCGTCCCTCCAAAGCTATGTCGTATGGGGGGCAAGGAGAGGCTAGCTAGCTAGCTAACCTGTCTTGCTTTTGCTGCACAATGCACGATCCTGGTTAGCAATGCACTGACACGACGCCATAGTAAACAACAGCACTGTTGCTAAACGAAAAATCAAGACCCGATTCAGATAATCGCAGATGTCATCCATTCAGGCAAGCTTTCGGTCGATGTCACTCACTGAGAGTAGCTGAGACTGAAGACTGGGGCGTGAAGTAACACTCCACAAGAACAGGTAACATTATACATGCACACGATATCAAATCAACATTGTTTGCTGTTCACTCACTTACAGGGTGCGCTCGTATCTTCTTCCTCAAACGCCGTGTTTTAATCCAACTCTCTCACTTAAGGCTGCCAGTGACGGCGTATCCCTTACGAGAAACGGCCATGTTCAGAAACGGGAAAGAAGGGGTGGCATTTTTGTATCAGGAGCGAGGGAACCGGACTCTGATAGGTCGAGATTCCGAGAGGGCTTGCCATAACTGCGATTTCCTCGCCTTTGATTGGCTTGTAGTGTCGACATAAGGTGCTCATTGAAGATGCAAGTTCTACAGTATTTTGAAATACGAGACCCAGCTAGACCTTCTCGTTCGCACTATTCTTAAAGAACAGCGTGATTCATAACACACGAGACATTGAACGAAGCCACACCGTGTATGCACCCAAACCAGGTCTTTAATAGTAGTACAAATTTATTTCAACACCAATACTTTGATTTTACAGATACAAATATATTATATCAGTTTACATTTACATTATATAAATTAATATTGAAATCATCAAACCTTTTGATTGTTGTTATATATGCATTTATTGCATACGTGTATTGCACTTTTTTTTATTAAAATGTACAAAATTATACATTCGTTGGTCATCAAACAGTTTGAAATTTTAAAAGTAGATACAGCTCATTTTTAGCTTGTTTACTATCAGTGTGTGGCTCATATAAATACTCCTGTGCTTTAGAGGAAGGTGTGATGATTGCAGCAGCTGTTTCTGCTCCTATAACGTAACACCAGACAAACTAACCTTTAAGGTGCATGTGTGTTCTAATCTAGAGGGTGTGTGCTAGTGTGTGAATGCTGCATGTGTGTGAGTTTGTAGGTGAATGCTGCATGTGTGTGTGTGCTAGTGTGTGAATGCTGCATGTGTGTGTGTTTGTAGGTGAATGCTGCATGTGTGTTTGTTAGTGGGTGAATGCTACATGTGTGTTTGTGTGTGTTAGTGGGTGAATGCTGCATGTGTGTGGTTGTGTGTGTGTGTTAGTGGGTGAATGCTGCATGTGTGTGTGTGTTAGTGGGTGAATGCTGCATGTGTGTGTGTGTTAGTGGGTGAATGCTGCATGTGTGTGGTTGTGTGTGTGTGTTAGTGGGTGAATGCTGCATGTGTGTGGTTGTGTGTGTGTGTTAGTGGGTGAATGCTGCATGTGTGTGGTTGTGTGTGTGTGTTAGTGGGTGAACCCTGTGAAGCTGGATATGGAGCTGTTGATGGGAGGTCGCACCAGTTCTTCCATGATGACAGCTAAGATGTGGCACAGCTCCTTGGCCTGTGAAAACAGAGAACATATACACACACACAGGCATGCACACACACACACACACACACACACACATACACATTCACACACACACACACACGTACACACACACAGACGCACACACAAACACAGACACACATGTACATACACACAGACACACACACACACATCAGCACAAATGTTCAACCTCTAGATCAGCTGTCATCCCCCACCCGATCACGTGACCTCAGCTGTCCCTGGGTCAGAACCCGTACCTGTTTGAGGTGGATACTGATGCTTTTTTGGTGGGCTGGGCTGCCGTACTTCACCTCCACCACTGGCACTTTGTCTTTCTTGGGGCGGATGGAGCGCAGGGACAGCACGTCGGCCAGGGGGATCGCAAACACTCTGACCTGGAGAGGACGAGCACAGCAGGGGGAACCACTGTCAGGCTGTCTGGGGGCTGGATCGTTCAGGACACAGCTCTGTGTGTGTGTCCATGTTGGTCTGAGATGTATGGAATGTCTGGGGGGTTGTGGGGGACCCTACCTGTGTTTTGGGTTGGCAGAACAGCACCCCCTCCTGGCCGACGGCGACCACGCAGGGGGAGGGGCAGCCACGCTGGCTGACCTTCTGGGCTATGAAGATGTTGGTGCCGAACAGAGGCAGGGAGCACAGCTCATCTGGAACACGAGAGGAGGGGAGGGGAGGGGAGGGGAGGGGAGGGGAGGGGAGGGGAGGGGAGAGGAGAGGAGAGGAGAGGAGAGGAGAGGAGAGGAGAGGAGAGGAGAGGAGAGGAGAGGAGGGGAGGGGAGGGGAGAGGGGAGGGGAGGGGAGGGGAGAATGAACAGTGAGTAAGCAGTAAGTGTTGTACTGAGAACCTGTCCTCCCCATGCGGACATCGCTTTGTAGGCAAGCGTCCCCGAAGTGATTAGAACGTGAAGCCTCTCACCCAGGACGGCTCGTTTGGCATCGCTAGGGCCGAGGGAGGCCATGGCGGCCAGCTGGGAGAGGCAGGAGGGCAGCAGCTGTTGGCTGGTGCTGCCCCCTTCCTGTCCGGGGAGGTAGTCCTTCAACTCCGCCCTGCGGGGAAAACAGAGCAGGAACCATGAACGACCCAGGGACAGGGGATGGGGTTGATAGGGGAATAGTTGATGACAATAGAGCTTGGAGGATATACAGTAGGATGAGGGAGGTCAAGTGATGATGGAGGTAGAGTTCGAGGGAAGCAGAGTTTGGGGGGAGTACAGCTGGAGGGAGGTAGAGTGTTTAAGGGGACATGTTGACAGTGTTGGTGCTCACGCAGAGGGCTGGTGTTGCAGGCCCAGGGCCAGGTGTTGAAGGGCACTCAGCTTGGCCAGCTGTTTGGAGAGGGCGGAGTCCGAACCAGGAAGTAGCAGCTTCCCATCCAGGTAGTCACCCAGCACCTGGACACACACAAACATCATGGGGTTGCTAATGATACCTGTCAGTTGTGGTGATTCTAAATGACTGTACCTGTAAGTAGGAGTGTTGCTATGGTGCCTGTTGGTAGGGACGTTGCTACGGTAGGGGCATTGTTTAAGTACCTGATGGTAGTGGAACTCGATGTAGAGGTCACAGGGGAAGGTCAGGGGGTGTGTCCAGACGAGCCGGCGGAAGGAGAGACCGATGGAGCCGTCGTCCAGCAGGAAGTCAAACAGGTACTCAGCCGGGTGGATGGGACGCACCATCCCATCTGCCCCAGCATGGAGAGAGGGAGGAGAGGGAGGAGAGGGAGGAGAGGGAGGAGAGGGAGGCGAGGGAGGAGAGAGAGGAGAGGGAGGAGAGGAGGAGAGAGAGCGATGAGCTTGTAATAAAACACAGCTGTGTTGTTTACATGCAGTACAGTCTCTCTCTCTCTCTGCTCCCTCTCTCCTTCCCCATTCTCATATATCTCTCTCTGGCCCCTCCCTCCTCTCCCCCCTCTCTCAGACCCCTCCTCCCTCTCCCCTCCCCCCCAGACGGGTGAGTGCAGCACCGTGGCCCCTGGTGGCGTGGATGAAGAACTCCTGAACTTCTGAAGGATCCTGGATGCCCATCTCCAAACAGAGCTCCTGGACAATCTCTTGCGCCACCTACACACACACACACACAAATACATATATATTCACACACACAGGGAGGAATGAGGGCAACTGGAAATGAGTAAAGTGAGAGAGGTAGAGGGAGGGATGGAGGGAGGTAGAGGGAGGGATGGAGGGAGGTAGAGGGAGGGATAGAGGGAGGGAGGTAGAGGGAGGGAGGTAGCCTACACTGAAGCTGCGGATCTTGCAGGGTAACTCCACCCCTCCTGGGAACTGGATGGGGAAACGACGAGTGCTCCTGCCAGCCTGGAGGAACACACACACACACACACACATGAACTGTGGTGTCTATAAAGCATAAGCATGTTTACAGTGCAAGTGTGTGTGTGTGTTACCAGCAGGGCATCCAGCTCTAAGTGGGAGGGGACATGTCTGCGACCGCCATGCGTCAGGGAGCGCTTCAGGTTTTCCTCACACACACGGGCCAGCTCTGGAACACACACACACATACACAAGTTAACAAACACGCACATGTTAACACACACACACAGGCCAGTTCTGGAACACACACACACGCACGTTGACACACACATGGGTCAGCTCTGGCATGGACACACTCACACACATTAACACACACACACACACACAGGCCAGCTCTTGAACACACGTGTGTACCTTGGTAGGGGTGAATGGGGTTCTGAGTGATGTCTCGCAAGTGGCGGCTGGCGTACGGTTTGAGGGTGGAGGAGCAGGGGAAGAACCCCGTCACCAGGTTCAGCAGACGCCAGCCCAGAGTACAGCGCTCCCTGGAAACACAGCCACAGTTACACACACACAGTCACACACAAACACTCACACACTCTGTGTCTCTCTCCTTCCTGGTGTCTCACCTGTGGGGGTTGTTGGTGGTCTGTCGGATGATCTGGCAGTAGATCTCATCTCTCAGGAATTCCTTCTCCTTCCCCAGCTGCAGACACAGGATTCAGCTTCAGTTCAAGTATTGATATTTATATTCAACTCCCATTCAACTCCCATTCCATGAACCATTCAACTCCCATTCAACTCCCATTCCATGAACCATTCAACTCCCATTCCGCTCCTTTTCCATTAACCATTCAACGCCCATTCAACTCTAATTCAACTTCCATTCAACTCCCATTCCATGAACAATTCAACTCCCATTCAACTCCTATCCCATGAACCCTTCATCTCTGGAGGTCCAGTGCACTGGGGACTAACCAGCACAATGTGTTTCATACAGTCTCCTTCTGAGAGCTCAGTCTTCATGGTCAGGTCTCCCATGAACATCATTACACCTGCAAAGATTAGGGGGAGGTTACATGGGCTTGTGTGTGGTGTGTGTATATTGTGTGTGTGGTGTGCGTGCATTTGTTGTGTGTGTGTAGGGGGGGTGGGACACCTACTCAAAAAGGACTGGACAGCCAGTTCTTTCAGCTCAGGGTCTAAGAAGAAAATGAGAGACTCACTGATGGGGACCTGTCAGAACACAGAACACAGGTCAGAGATCAGAGGGGAGAGGAGGGAGGTGAGAGGTCGGAGGGGAGAGGTGAGGTGAGGGGAGAGGTGAGAGGTCGGAGGGGAGAGGTGAGGTGAGGGGAGAGGTGAGAGGGCAGAGGTCAAACTATGTTCAGGAGGGGAGAGGTGAGAGGTCAGAGGGGAGAGGTTGGAGGTGAGGGGAGAGGTGACTTGAGAGGTGAGGGGTGAGAGGTGAGAGGGCCAGAGGGTCAGACCATGTTCAGGAGGGGAGTAGGACCTCAGGGAGGGAGGCTGGTACTCTACCTCTGTGTGCTCCACCAGTTTGGACACGTCTCTGCTGAGGAGAAGGAGAAGGAGGGAGGGAGGGAGGGAGGGAGGGAGGGAGGGAGGGAGGGAGAAATGGTCATACTTTCACCCAGAAATGTGATGTGAACACCTGGACTTTTCTGTTCTATTAACCTGTCGTCCGTCAACCTTGTCACCCTGAGTCACCTTGTGGCAGCATCTCTGAAGTATCGCATGGCAAAGTCCGTCATCAGGTACTGAAGGATCTCAATGTCCGACCCCTGGACTGACCCTAGGATTGACCCTTGGATTGACCCCTGGATTGACCCCTCCCTGCTGGGCTGGGCGGAGGCGGAGCCAAGGATGGGGCCAGGGGCGGGGACTTTGGTGGCGGGGGCGCGGGCTGTCCTCATGCTCTTCCTCCTGTTCTCGCGGCGACCCAGGTGGTAGTTGTGATAGTCGGGGGCGGCGCAGGGCTGGGTGTGGTCATCGGGGAAGAGTCCGGAACGCCCTCCCAGGGACCCGAAACACCACCCTGGTGGAGAGAGAGAGAGAGGGGAGAGAGAGGGGAGAGAGAGGGGAGAGGGGAGAGAAAGAGAAGGGGTAACAGGAAGAAGAGCAGAGAGGAGGAGGGAGAAAGAAAGATAGAAAGAAAGAGAGAGGGGGGGGGGGAGAGAGAGGAGGAGAGAGATAGAGAGATGGGGAGAAGAGAGAGGAGGAGAGAGAGAGAAAGAAAGAAAGAGCAGGAGACAAGAGAGAGACATTCAGTGATACCTACACCACAGTCTTCCTATAGACCCCAACCTCCAGGGACATAAAGGTTAGAGGTGAAAGGGGAATGCTGGCGCCCTCTGATGACCTCACCTGGCTGCAGATGCTCCATGGGCAGCAGGCTGATGATCTCACCCTTGCGGAAGCTGAGCAGGCTCTTATCATCTGTCACATAGCTCTTCAGAGCGATCACATGATCTGAACCCTGAGAGGGAGGAGGGAGGGAGGAGATGAAGAGAGAGATGGAATAAGGGACAGAGAGGAAGTGAGAAAGAGTGACAAAAAGAGAGGTGTCGACAGAGAGAGAGAAAGAGCTTTTCATTATCTCACTTCTTTTGATTCTTTATTGAGTATTGATGATGACAGGATGATGATTATGAGGGGGTTGTTGAAGGTGTGTGTGTGATTTGTCCTTGTGTGTGTATGGTCCGTGTGTGTGTGTATGGTCTGTGCATGTGTGTATGTGTGTGTGTGTGTGTATGGTCTGTGCATGTGTGTGTGTGTGTGTGTGTGTGTGTATGGTCTGTGTATGTGTGTATGTGTGTGTGTATGGTCTGTGTATGTGTGTGTATATGGTCTGTGCGCGTGTGTGTTACCTGTATGAGCTCCTGGAGGAAGAGGCGGATCATGGCAGAGATCTGAGGGGCTCTGGGGGAGGTGAGGTACAGGTGCTCGCTCTTCAGGACCAGCCCCACCGTGTCTGCTGCCTGCAGCTCCACAGACAGCAGCTCCGCATAGCTACACACACACACACGCACCATACACACACACACACGCAAGAGAAAGTGTGTGTGAAGACGTGTGTATGTGTGTTAGTGTGTGTGTAAGTGTGTTAGTGTGTGTGTGTGTACCTGTAGCTGCGGAGCAGGCGGAGGTGTTTGGGGTTGATCCCTGATGCTCTGATCACCTTCAGGAGGCGGATCCCACGATGAGACACACCCAGAATCTGAGTGTCTCCACTGTCACTCTACACACACACATACACACACACACACACACGAGAGGAGAGGAATGCACGGGGCAGAGAGAGATAGGGAGAAACAGAGAGAGAGAACGCGAGTGAGACAGATACAAGGAGAGTGTGAGAGAGAGTGACAGACAGAGGGAGAGACAGACAGAGGGAGAGACAGAGAGACGGGGAGACAGAGAGAGGGAGAGACAGAGAGAGGGAGAGACAGAGCATGTGTCCTGAATGCTGACTCACTTTGACAGGAAAGAGGCGTGTGAAGTAGTTCTCCCAGTTGTCTCTGGCAGCCATCACTATCCTCTTCTTCATGCTGTCATCCTGGAAGGTGCTGACACTGGTGCCTACATGGAAACTGGCTGGAGAGAGGGAGGGAGGGGGAGGGGGGGAGGGGGGGAGGGAGGGAGGGAGGGAGGGGGGGAGGGAGGGAGGGAGGGAGAGGGAGGGAGGGAGGGAGGGAGGGGGGGGAAGGAAGGAAGGAAGGGGAAAGGAGGGAGACAGAGAGATGGAGACAGAGTAAAAAGACGGATATGAAGAGATGAAAAGAGATCACTTATTTCTCCTCAGAGCTGCATGTGTATGGTGTGCTGTGTGTGTGTGTGTGTGTGTGCATGCAGAGCTACAGAGAGGGGGTCCTCACCCAGAAGATCCTTCATCTTCCTGCGCTCTTCTCTGGAGATCCTCACACAGCTGTCTGAGTATGTGTCTCTCATGATCTGAACACACACACACACAGGTTAATCAGAGTCAGTATACTCATAGACACAGTACAGACCACACAAAACATTCAGACTAAACAGGAAGTAGAGATCACACAGGAAGCAGAAACCAAACAGGAAGCAGAACTGACCTGCTCACACAGGAGATTTAGGATGTACGGGTGGTTAAACTTCTCTCTGGGATAAAACACCTGAAAGGACATGACGAAGGAACACATGGTTATCAGTGTTGTGTGTGTGCATGAGTGTGTGCTCCGAGCGCAGTGTATGTGCTCTGCGTGGTGTGTGCCCGTGTGTTATTTGGGTGGTGTGTGTTCTGCATGTGTGTCCTCACCTCCTTGCGCAGGAACATCTTCCCAGGCATGGCTGAGTAAGAGAAGTACACGCTGGCAGAGAACCTGTGAAGCTGGGAGCGAACACTTTCCTCCTCAAACATGCTGTCTACACACGCACACACACATACACACACACACACACACACATTTATACACACACATACACACGCACACACACATACACACACACACACATTTATACACACACTACAGACGCACACACATATATACACACACACACACACACATACATTTATACACACACACACATACAGACGCACACAAATACTCACACAAACAAACACACACACACACAGTCAACCGTCAGTTGTTTTGCTGTTAAAACTGCCAAAAAGGTGTTATTCAATCTGAGCTAACTAGACAAAATGTTTAGGAAGCACTCATTATTTATGAACTGAAACCGTTTCCAAGCAACCATGACGGAGGACAGGGGGGGAGAAGAGATGGGGGGGGGATGGGGGGGAGGGGGGGGAGGGGAGAAGGAGGGGAGGGAAGGTGGGAGGGAAGGGTGAAGAGGGGAGCGGGGGAAAGGGGGGAGGACGGGGTGGAGTAGGACACTCACTCATGGAGGGGGGCTGCCATGGGGGGGGGCTCGGGGATGCTCTGGGCGAGGGGGCCGGGGGGCGGTGGGGCAGTGGTGGTCTGAGAGGTGAAGAGATCGGCTAGGGAGCGCTGCTTCTCCCTCATGCTGTTGGAGACAGAGCGAGGCCCCCTGGTGGAGGGAGGGGAGGGCAGCGGGGAGGGCGGTGCAGGAGGGGGAAGGGGCGGAGGGGAGGGCTGCCTCAGAGGGGGGGTTCTTCTTGGGCTGGACTGCTTGGGGAGGAGGGGTCCACTGTTTCTGAAGGAGAGAGGACACAGGCTTATTAATAACCAACAAGCTAACACACTAACTAGCTAACAAGCTAACTAACGAACAAACTTACTAGCTAACCAACTAACTAACTAGCTAACTCACTAGCTCGACAACTAACTATTAACAAACTAACTAGCTAAATAACTAACTAATTACTTAACCAACTCAGTAGTCAACAAAAAACGAAGTAACACTAATAGTTTCTTCATTGTGTGTGTCTGTGGGGGGGATCCCTAAACTCTTATGCTCCCCCTACACACACTTTGAACTTTAAAACAATCCAAACATATGTCTGGGAGGCTCCACCTGCTGCTCTCTGGGGGGCTCGGGGCCCCGTCTCAGCTTGGCCAGAGCCTCCTCTTTGGGGTCGTTCTTCTTCCCAAACTGCTTGGCCGGAACCCTGGAGAGATCGACAGACACCACGTCATCACCTGCACATGAACTACGACCTTTGAACTGCCGACCACCAACGAGGCCAGGGGTCACAAGAGTGGTGACTGTGACATCATGCTGTAGCAGCAGAAGTTGAAGACAAACTACAAAAGGAGATGAGAGAGAGAAGAAGGGAGAGAGAGGTAGAGAGGTAGACTAAGAGAGAGAGAGGGAGGGAGAGATGGTCCAGACCTGACTGGTTCGAAGGGTTTGGGCTCCTGGACGGGCCGGGTCTGGTACTGTTTGATGATGTCACGGATGTTGGTGCTGGGTTCTGGTTGGGAGGGGGAGAGCGGTTCTGGGGTCGGTCTGGGGGGGGTGGGCTTCAGGACAGGAAAGGAAGGTTCGGGCTTGGCTGTAGAGGACGGGACAGATGGAAAGATATCCACTTTATATTTTTGTGGCCTTTTTCGGCTTCATTTGACAGAAACTGTTAGAGATAGACAGGAAATGTGTGTGAGTGACAGAGGGGAAGACATGCAGAAATGGCCCGGGCTGGAATCGAACCCGCCTTACGGTTGGGGGGCAGGGGGAGGAGAGGGTGGGGGGACTCACCTTCAGGTTGGGGGGCAGGGTAGTGGGCTTGGGCCTGCCTGGGAGGACAGGTAGGAGTGGGGCGGGGCTTGGTGGGTACTGGTTTTGGCTGAGAACCTGGATGGAGACAGAGGGAGGGAGAGAGAGGGGGAGAGTGGGGGGGGGAGTGGGAGTGGGAGAAGGAAGGGAGAAATGGAGAGGGAGGGAGAGGGAAGGGGAAGAGAGCAAGAGAGAGGGGGTGGGAGAGAGAGTGAGGGAGGGAGAGAGAGCGTATGTATATACAGAATGTGCAGATGCATGTTTGAATGTATGCATACTACATGGTATGTTTTACTTTGCTACGTTTAGAAATATCCTTAGAGAATATATTTTAAAAAGCACTTGAAATAAAACAAATATTATTTGATTATTATCTTATATAGTAAATTGATTGTTATAATAGTCCATCATGTGTAACTTGGCATTATTATAATTGTTTGGTTGTGATTGCTGATAATAAGTTATATGATTAGTTTTTTACATGTGTTGTCCATCCCTTCACTGTAGACTGCATTGTTTAACCTGAACATTCATCCCAGTAAAGCACATTGAATTGAATTGCGAGGGAGAGGGAAGGCGGGAGGGGGGAATGAGAAAGAGGGCGAGGAGAGAGAAGAGGGCAGCAGTGTGTGAAGGAGAGGTGGAGTCAGATTGTTTCTTATCCTCCTGCTCCTCATCCCAGGAGACAGAACCAGTCTCCCCTCCCCTCCCCTCTCCTCTACCCTCCCTCCCCTCCCCTCTCCCTTCTCCTCTCGTCCCCTCCCCGTTTTCTCACCTATCTTCTGGAAGAAGCTTCTCTTCTCCTGAAAGGACTCCAGCTGTTCTGAATCAGTGAAGTCCACCTCTCTCTCTGCCTGGCAGGGCACACACACACACGCTGAATTAATACAAATACAGAATATACAGGATATGCATATAAAAACATACGCACACCCCCCCCACACACACACACACACACACACCAACCTCCGGTATGAAGTGCGGCACGCGTGGTTCCGGGCGTCTCAGGCTGGGGGCTCGCTGAAGGGGGGCGTGCTGAGGGGGGGCGTGCTGAGGGGGGGCGGTGGGGCGTGGGGGGGACGGGGTGCGGGCTCGAGGAGGGGGCTGGAAGACGGGAGCGGGGCGCGCCTGCTGCCTCTGCTGCTCCTGGGTCTGCTGCTGGGACATGGTCATGGCCTGCATGGTCATCTGCTGAGCCTGGGGAGGAGAGGAGGGGGGGAGGAGAGGAGAGGGAGAGGTTGTGGGGGTAGGGGAGAGGAGAGAAAGAGAGGGTCGGAGAACGATGTGAGGGAGGGAGGGAGGGAGAGGAAGAGTCAAGAGTGAAGGGAGACAGAATGTCAGCTCAGCACAGTCTTGTGGTTCAGGATGGTTTCATTTTGTAGTTCTGAGCCAGGACAGGACATCTCCCAGGGCCTCACCATGAGCAGAGCCTGCTGGTGGATAAAAGCCTGCTGTGTTGCTGCCATCTGCTGGGCGTCTACAGGAGGCGCCTGGGGCAGCATCATAGCTGCAGAGGAACGGGTCACTGTGTGAGTGTGTGTCAGCGTGTGTGTAAATGTGTGTGTGTGTGTAAGTGTGTGTCAGTGTGTGTGTGAATGTGTGTGTGTGTAAGTGTGTGTCAGTGTGTGTGTGAGTGTGTGTGAGAGAGAGTCTACGTGAGTGTGTGTGTGTATACGTGCGTGTGTCCTACATGGCATGGTTGGCATCATGGGCATGGCTCCTGGCATCATGGTTGGCATCATAGCGGGGACCCCGTACCCTGGCATGGCGGGGTTCATCTGCATCCCTGCATGGAGAACAAGGACAACTTGAGTCTGACCAACGAATCTCTGTTGCTCTTCTGGTCCTTGATCTGCTGTCCTTTTCTGTGTGCAGCACGTCACCATGGTGACAAGCGTTTGGAAAATGAATCTAATGCGAAATGTGTGTTCTGGAAGACGCCAAAGAACGAAGGATGGGGTGAGAAGGAAAGAGATGTGAGGAGGAGGAAGAGAGAGATGGGAGGAGGAGGAAGAGAGAGATGTGAGGAGGAGGAAGAGAGAGATGTGAGGAGGAGGAAGAGAGAGATGTGAGGAGGAGGAAGAGAGAGATGGGAGGAGGAGGAAGAGAGAGATGGGAGGAGGAAGAGAGAGATGTGAGGAGGAGGAAGAGAGAGATGTGAGGAGGAGGAAGAGAGAGATGTGAGGAGGAGGAAGAGAGAGATGGGAGGAGGAGGAGGAAGAGAGAGATGGGAGGAGTAGGAAGAGAGAGATGGGAGGAGTAGGAAGAGAGAGATGGGAGGAGGAGGAAGATAGAGATGGGAGGAGGAGGAAGAGAGATGGGAGGAGAAGGAAGAGAGAGATGGGAGGAGGAGGAAGAGAGAAAGTGGGGGTGGAGTTAAAAGGAGACAGAGGAGAACAGACTTGGACTCACCCTGGTATCCTGGCATTGTCATAGGATACCCTGCAACACACACACACACACACAGATGGATCAGATACATTATAACTTGAAGGAATATAATACGATTATAATAGAACATGGACAGAGGGATGGAGGAGAGAGAGAGAGATGGACAGAGGAATGGAGGAGAGAGATATGGACAGAAGGATGGAGGAGAGATATATGGACAGAGGAATGGAGGAGAGAGAGAGAGATTGACAGAGGAATGGAGGAGAGAGAGAGAGAGATGGACAGAGGAATGGAGGAGAGAGAGATGGACAGAGGAATGGAGGAGAGAGAGAGAGATGGACAGAGGAATGGAGGAGAGAGAGATGGACAGAGGATTGGAGGAGAGAGAGAGAGAGATGGACAGAGGAACGACTGTGTGGCAACGCACAGCTCCAACCTCCTTGTTAAGTTTGCTGACGACACAACCATCGTGGGCCTCATCTCTGACAGTGACGAGTCAGCCTACAGAGAGGAGGTTGACACCCTGACATCATGGTGTCAGGACAATAACCTCTCTCTTAACATCAGCAAGACCAAGGAGATGATTGTGGACTATAGGAGGCGGAAGGAGGATGAGCATGCACCCCTACACATCAATGGATCGGAAGTGGAGAAGCTGCTTCAAGTTCCTCGGGGTGAACATCAGCAATGACCTCACCTGGTCTGTTCACACGGACAAGGTGGTCAAAGCGGCCCGTAAGCGCCTCTTCTTCCTGAGGAGACTGAAGAAGTTTGGTATGGACTCAGTCATCCTCACTAACTTTTACAGATGCACTATCGAGAGCATTCTGACTGGTTGTATTACAGTGTGGTATGGGAGCTGCACAGACAGGGACCGCAAGGCCCTACGAAGTGTGGTCCGTTCTGCTGAGTTCATCATCGGCAGGAAGCTCCCAGCCCTACAGGACACCTACCACACACGTTGCCTAAGGAAAGCCGGCAGGATTCTAAGAGACTGTTCCCACCCATCCTTCAGTCTCTTTACCCCGTTGCCTTCTGGCAGGCGTTACCGCAGCATCCGGTCGCGCACACGCAGACTGGACAACAGTTTCTACCCAAGGGCCATCAGGCTTCTGAATGGACACTGATATGGACATTGATTTACTGCACACTAGTCACTTATACACTGTCACTTTCAGCTACTGGTTGCACTATCAGTAACATTGCACTACTGTACCTCACTGTACCTCGCCACTAGGCTCCTGTATGGTCATTGACTTAGTCACTGATCTGCAAATTTGCACTATTGTACTGTACTCCACTTAGGTTAGAATAGGTTATAGGGTTGAAACAGGTTTTATGTGCATTTAGGGTTAGTATAGTACACTATTTATTGTTATCTGTAATTTAGGAAGTTTTAGTATTAGGGTTAGTATAGTCGATTATTTATTGCTATCTGTATATTTAGGAAGTTTCACTTATTTAAGCTCAGCATAGATGTAAATTATGTTCCGTGTACTTATATGTTATGTCATGCCAGGTGCTTGCGTTGTCTTGTCTTAAGAATTTCAGTGCCCAGTCTAACCTTGTGTTGTTCTGTGTACCTGACAAATAAAAGACTTGAACTTGAACTTGAATGGAGGAGAGAGAGAGAGAGATGGACAGAGGAATGGAGGAGAGAGAGAGATGGACAGAGGAATGGAGGAGAGAGAGAGAGAGATGGACAGAGGAATGGAGGAGAGATGTTCTACCTGCTCCTGTGTACATGCCCGGCTGCATCCCCCCTCCTCCTCTCATCCTCCTGTTCAGCATGGCCATCCTCTCCATGTCCTGACACACACACACAAACACACACACACAGATTCAGTTGCACAACTGTTAGACAGATGCAGGAGTTAAGTTACACACAACTCCTAGTAACCCTCAGTAACTGAACCTATGATGGAACGCAGGCCCAGAAAGACCACCTACACAGGAACTCAAGAGAGCATGCTGGTGTGTGTGTCTGTGTGTGTTGGTGTGTGTGTGCGTGTGTGTTACAGTGTGTGTGTGACATACTGACCGGGGGTCCCTGGTCCAGCACAGGAACAAACAAGTCATCCACATAATCATCCATCGGACGACCACGAGAACCTACAGGAGAGGAGGAGAGGAGGAGAGAGGAGAGGAGGAGAGGAGGAGAGGAGGAGAGGAGGAGAGGAGGAGAGAAGGAGAGGAGGAGAGGAAACAGAATCTAAGACAGTATACAACATCAAGACAGGAGTGAGGAGCTGGTCACAGCCATCCATCCAGACATTCCAGCAGGTCCAGCAGGCGGAGAGAAGCAGTCATTCAGGGAGGAGTCGTACCGTCGGAGGACTGGTAGTGGGGCCTGCTCCAGGCGGAGGGGTCCAGGGGGGGCAGGCCCGGGGCCTGGGTGGAGGGGGCCGGAGGGATGAAGCCATCCAGGTCTTCTGACATCATCCTGACACAGACACAAACAGAGGCGGCACCGCTGAAGTAGATCAAGCCAATGTGTGTGTCCGCATGTGTGTGTGTGTCTGCATGGGTGTGTGTGCGTGTGTCCGCATGTGTGTGTGTCGTACCCGTCTCCGTGGTTGCTGAACAGATAGTCGGACTGGGAGGAGGACGCCCCTAGTGGCAGGGCGGTCTCAGCTCCAGCCAGCAGGTCCATGACGAGGTCACTTCCTGCCAGGTCCGACCAGCCCTCGTCTTCTAGAAGAGACACGGACCAGCCCTGAGGAGCCTCCAGCTGTCCCCTGGAACACACACACACACACATACAGTATACACACCCACATCCTACACACACCACACACACTCACCCACACAGATGTGCAGGTGCACGCAGGTGTGTGTCGTACCTGAAGAGGAGCAGCCAGGAGGCTAGCTGCTCTCCTGTGGTCCACGACTCCACCTCTGCCGTCAGCTTCTCGTCTAGGAGCAGAAACCACACACACAACACCAGACACAGCATGAACCACACGCACAACACCAGACACAGCATGAACCACACGCACGTCAACAGACACAGCGTGAACCACACGCACAACACCAGACACAGCATGAACCACACGCACAACACCAGACACAGCATGAACCACACGCACGTCAACAGACACAGCATGAACCACACGCACATCAACAGACACAGCATGAACCACACGCACGTCAACAGACACAGCATGAACCACACGCACGTCAACAGACACAGCATGAACCACACGCACGTCAACAGACACAGCATGAACCACACGCACATCAACAGACACAGCATGAACCACACGCACGTCAACAGACACAGCATGAACCACACACACGTCAACAGACACAGCATGAACCACACGCACGTCAACAGACACAGCAGTGAACCACACGCACATCAACAGACACAGCGTGAACCACACGCACGTCAAGAAACACAGCATGAACCACACACACATCAACATACACAGTAGAAACCACATGCCCGTGTGGTGCATGTGTGTGCGGGGTGTTTGTGTGTGGCCTCACCGTTGAAGGTGTGTACGTCCAGCACCATCTTGCCCCTCCTCTGATTGGCGGTCCACTCCAGCTGGGTGGGGGGGTAGAGGCGGGCAGCGGGGGAGGGCAGCTGCATGGCGGTCAGCAGCTTGTGCTGGCAGAGAGAGCGGTACTCCCCAGGGCCCTGGTCCGAGACGTACCTGGAGGTACCACACACACACACACACACACACACATACATACACACACCACAAGGTTAGGGTTAAGGACAGGGAAAACTGGATTTTCTGACTGAATTGAGTCCCCACCGGGTTAGACAGACGTGCGTGTATGTGTGCATGCGAGCGTGTATGAGCGTGTGTCTGTGTGTGTGAGCGTGTAGGAGCGCGTGTCCCTACTTGAGCAGGGGTTTCTCCAGGACGGGGGAGGGGGTGAAGGAGCTGAGGCAGCAGGCCAGCAGCAGCCAGGCCCTCAGGGAGCCCTCCTGGCCCTGGTCCTCCCAGGCGTGGTACACCAGCTGGGCCAGGATCTCGTCCCTCAGCGGGGGGCTGCGCTGGCCCTGCTCCACGATGTAGTTCCCCAGGAGCTGCTCCTGCCAGTCGCTCAGGTCAGAGTCCTCCGCGAAGCGGAGGATCTGGGGGGGGGGGGGGAGATATGGAGAGAGAGAGAGAGATAGAGAGAGGGAGGGGAGATATTGAGAGACATGAAGAGAGAGACATTGACAGAGAGAGAGAGAGAGGTCAGACACTCTACCCAGACCCAACATCTGGCCAAACAGTAATCTGTGAAGGTATATCCTCATGTGTGGAGGTCTATCCCCGCTTGTTGAGGTCTGCGTTGAGGTCTATACTTGTGTGTCGAGGTCTATCCCAGTACTGACCAGTTTATAGATCTCCAAGGCGACTCGGGCATCCTCAGGCTCCAGGGAGGTCAAAGGTCGCTGGAGGGAGGAGCCCTGAGGTTGGCACCAACCATCCTGACACGCACCCACGGGACAGGGAACGTGTGAGCGTGGGAGAGTGTTGGCATGTGTACACGATAGTGTATAATTAGTGTGTGTGTGTGTGTGCATGTGTGTGTATGTACTGTGCATGTGCGTGTGCTCACGGGCGTGCTTACCCTCAGTGTGTTCTTAGCGTAGCGCGAGAAGGGGTGGCGGTCTATATCGCGGGGCAGCGAGAGGCTGTGCTCTGCCTTCACCTGGGGTGGCGCCACCTCCGTCACCCCTGAACCATGCTGCCGCCCTGGTGGCCGTAGCGAGAATTACATAAAGAGACAGCAAGGGTAAACACCCATCTATCCCATTAGAATAATCCTATCGACCCCATTCCGATTGAAAAGTACAGGGAATTTTCAATTGGGATGATTATGTAGAATGAACCAAAACGGTTATGTTGTATGAATATGGTTCTGGTGTATGAAGAAGGTTGGTTGAGAACATGGGTCTACTTCCTGGTTCTGTTGCCAGGTTCTGTTTCCTGGTCCTGCTCACCTGCTGAACTGCGTAGTCTGGCTGAGAGCTCCGCTGGGATCTCTAACATTCCCACATCCTGGAACACACACAGGGATTAACCACTCAGGATTAACCACACCAGTATTAACCACTCGGGGATTAACCACACTGGAATGAACCATTCAGGGAATAACCATACAGAGATGAACCACACAGAGATGAAATGTATTAGAGATTAAGGAGGAAGACATATTTTACGGCTGTAAAAGGCCCAAATCAGCTATTAAACCAAACGACTAAACTGTCATTTAGCGAAGAGAGGGGTTTGAAGTTGCGTGTGTCTGAATCTGGAGGTACTGGTTGTAGAAGATGTAGGATGTCTCCTGTACCATTCCTGCTGGGGATGAGGGCTTCTTGGAGACAGGATCAAACTTGTTCCTCTCCTTGTTTTCCTGTAAAACCAACAAACAAACAAACCAATCCACAAGTTAACGGAATATCAGTAACCTCACCATCATGACCTCACCTGGACCTCAGGTGATGATGTGAACCAATCACAGCTCGATCAGGAATACAGAACAATGCTGAAAGAAGCGGCCTGACAGCCTCATACACAAGGACATCATTTTATGTTTTGGTGTATGTATGTATGTATGTATGTATGTGTGTGTGTGTGTGTGTGTGTGGATATGTGTATGTGTATGTACGCTTGTCTTTCTCCCTACCTCTCCAGGTGTGTTTGAGAGCCCAGAGGTATGAACACTAAACACACCAGGAGTCTTGAGTCTTATAGTCCTATTCTTAGAAACCTCTCTCACTGTTATATACCCTGCCCCGCCCACTCTACCATCGACACCACCTCCTTCGACCTCTAGCCTCTGCCCCGCCCTCCTCTGCCCCTGGCCCCGCCCATAACAAGAACATGAAGAAAACGTTTATCAGGCCTGTTTACAGCTGGTGACTGATAGAGAGGAAGGTGACTGGCCAACACACTGTGTGGTTCATGTGTGGTGTTCGGGTGGGTAACAAAGGGTGTGGGCTTCAGATACACTCACACCCAAGCCCATATTTCGACACGCACATACACAGATTTAGTCGCAGACAAACAAAGGTGCATGTGCAGGAGTCAGGTGGTTGAGTGGTTAGGGAATTGGGCTAGTAATCCGAAGGTTGCTGGTTCGATTCCCCGGCTGTGAAAAATGACGTTGTGTCCTTGGGCAAGGCACTTCACTGTGCCTCAGGGAGAATGTCCCTGTACTTACTGTAAGTCACTCTGGATAAGAGCGTCTGCTAAATGACTAAATGTAAAATGTAAATGTACACAAACACACGCGTACACACTCGTATGCATATTCCACTCCCACACAGTCACACATTCTCCCTTTTACAGCTGAACTGCTGGGAGCTGTCCTCTCTCTCTCTTTCCCTCCCTTCCCTACCTCTCTCTATCAGCTTAATGACAGTAACAGCGTTCACAGTCCAACTCCAATAAAAACAGTGACACAGGGTAGGTGGAATCCAATGGCGACACAACAGCACAAACATACACAGGAGGAGATGTACATAGGCAGTGGAAATACTTTGTGTGGGATGAAGACCTACTGGAAGGCACGGATCAACAAGCAAGCAGGAGGAAGGAAAGAGAGAGGGAAGAGAGGATAAGTTCCAAGGTAAACGGAGTGGAGATGTTCAGCCAGTGAAACCTAACACTGACAGTCTCTCCTCTCCTCACCTCCCCTCTCCTCTCCTCCCCTGCACTCCTCTCCTCCCCACCTCTGACTGTCACCTGATAGCAGACACATAACCCTCCAATAGAAGGGAGGAGAGGACAGGAGAAGAGAGAAGAGAGGAGTAGAGGAGAGGAGCGGAGAAGAGAGGAGAGAAGAAGAGAGGAGCGGAGAGGAGAGGAGAAGAGAGGAGAGGAGAAGAAAGAGGAGCAGAGCGGAAAGGCGAGGCGAGGAGAGGAAAGAGGAGAGGAGCCGAGTTCTGTACCAGTCAGGACGGTAGCAGCTTACCTGTTCAGCAGCAGAACACTTCCTGACAGAGAGAAAGACAGACTGACTCTCACCTCAGTCACCGAGGCTGAAGTCCAAGAGAGGAGCGTAGCAGGAGAAAGGTGTGTGTGCACGCGCGTGCGAGCGTGTGGGTAGGCCTGTGCTGGTGTGTTTCAGTAGGCACCTGCGTGTGTATGTTTTCCTGTGTGTGTTCCTGTGTGTGTGTGTGTGTGTGTGTGCATGTTCCTGTGCGTCAGATTCAGGATCACACAGTACGGGCGTGGCAGTGGTAAGAAAGAGAGTGTAATTGGATGGGAGGAGGTCAGCTGGTCTGAAATATTTAGAGGACAGGAGGAACGTCCTGCGTGTTGCTGACGCTGGCGGAGAGAGGGAGAAGCTGGGCGCATGGTTAAACATTCACCTCAGCCTTTTACACCCTGGTTCAATTACTGAGAGAGAGAGAGAGAGAGAGAGAGAGAGAGAGAGAGAGAGAGAGAGAGAGAGAGAGAGAGAGAGAGAGAGAGAGAGAGAGAGAGAGGAGAGAGAGAGACAAGGAGAGAGAGACAGAGAGAGAGACAGCGAGAGAGACAGAGAGGGAGCAGATGGATATATCTTAACCTCTTGTCCTCTTGTCTCTTGTCCAGGACAGGCATAGATGTGTTGTTAGATTTAGAAGTAAGGACGTTAACTTCCTTCTTACATACACACCTAGGTCACAACATTCCACGTATGTTGACCAATCGAACAAAGGCATCATGTTGCATCATCAAGACATTGCGCTCTTTATTTACAGTAAAGGCCAAAGGTCACATCAGCCAGATCAGCCAGCCGTGTTAGAGAACCGCCCGCCAAATTTGATTCCCACAGCGATATCCATTTAAAACACATTTCCTCTTATTCCATCACGGAATCCCCTTTACATGTTTCAAATGTAATATATACGTTTTATATCAGTCTGTTATTGGTTGCTGGTATGTTTTATGCTGTTTGTGAGCCCCTCACTGAAGACATGTCCTTTCAGTACGTGAAAGACAATCAAGTTAAAGAGAGTTTGAAAAAGACTACAACTCCCACCGCAACCAGCACACTGCAGGTCCAGAGTACTCCCCGAGCAGAAGGGACTGGAAAGTGTGGACTCAGCTGTAACTGTAGTTGATATCAAACTGAGCGATAGCTTGCACCTGGGTCAAACTGCTTGGTTCAACCAGGAAGTTCTCCAGGGTAAATACACTCAAGCTTTAACACAGCAAAGAATATTAATTATTATAAGAGGTGAGAGGAGAGGGTCATAGGTTTGTTTTCAAATGGGGGTGGGACAGCTTTTGTCAATAACTGAGTATGAGGCCAATAAATATAATTGTCTTCATAAAAAGTGTTTTGCCGTTTTCAATGCAACCCACGCCCCTGGGGGAGGTGGAGGGGGGTGATGAGATATGGGAGGGTGTGTAGGGGAGGAGGAGGGGGGTAGATTCTCCATTACGTAACAGGTTCTCCCAGGGTGGGGTTGTGCAACAGAAAGGATTCAGGAAGGGATTTACAGCACTCCTCTATAAAAGATGCAAACACTACTGTTGCTACGCAACCTGACAGTAAGTTTGTTGTGTGTGTTTTGGGCTTCCTATGTGTGTATGTGCGTGTGTGTTGGATGTGTGTGTGAATGCGTGTGTGTGCAGATGCATGTATGTGCGTGTGTGTGTGTACAGTTTGTGTGTGTGTGTGTGAGTGAGTGAATGTACAGCATGTGTGTGTGTGTCTGTGTGTTCACCTTTCTCCTAATCCTCCACTGTCTCCTCTTGATGGTGTGCCTGGTGATCATCATGGTTGCCCAGAAACTGAGTGAAGGACTGCTTCAGGCGCTTGTAGTGCTTCCTGCAACAGGACAGAGGACGCCGGTCACTCACACTCACCCCAGGGGAGCAGGATTACAATCATGTGTTCATTCAGCGCACGCTTTCATCCAAAGTGACAGAACACCCCTCGCTCCCCCCCTCCCTCCCCCCCCCCCCCCCCCCCCCCCCCCCTCACCTGGCCTGGTGTCCCCGTATGTGGCTCTGGATGACGATGGCCTTCTGTTTGAAGAACCTGAAGTTGCGTCGGCAGATGAACCCTCGGATGTTCCTCTGGATGGTGACTGCTGCCCAGGTCTGAGTGCTGCTCCACTTGTCCTCCACGCGCTGGTACAGGACCTCCTTCAGGAACACCTGACACACACACACACACACACAGACACACACACGCAAACATGAAGACACACACACACACACGAAGACACACACAAACATGAAGACACACACACACACAGAAGAAGACATACACCCACATACAAAGACACATGCACATGACACACACACACACACAGATACCTTGGTGAGGCCCAGTTGATAGTGCCAGTCCTCCGCCCCCAGGGTGCTGAGCAGAGCCACAGTCAACTCTTTGTCTGAGGCCTCAGCAGGTCTCTCCGCCAGGAGAACCCCATACCTGGGGAGGGAGGGAGGGATGAAAAAAGGAAGGAGGGGGAGGGAAGAAGTGGAAGGGGTGAGAGAGAAGAGAGAGAGAAAGCTTGTGCTGCAACCCCACAGGAATACGGATTGCAACACACTCTCTCTCTCTCTCTCTCTCTCTCTCTCTCTCTCTCTCTCTCTCTCTCTCTCTACTCTCTCTCTCTCTCTGACACACACACAGTCTTTTTCTCTCACACACACCTCTCCATGAAGAAGGCATAGGGTATGCGGACAGGAAAGCCCTCCTTTCTGATGTGGATGGTCTCCAGTATCCCAGCATGCCGCAGCTGCGCCGACACATAGTCCACGTCAAAGATCCCAGGAAGCTGTCACCACACAGACAGGATGTGAGGTCATAGAGCGTGCCTTTGACTGAGATCAAGAGACCACAGGTTCACATCCCCCCTGTATGTTGCGTTGGATAGTGTCTGCTAAATGAACACATCATTATCATTCTTATAAAATTCCCACCTTTACATAGTTTGGCTTGATACAGCGGATGAAGGTGGTCTTACATCTGAAGGAGAGGAGAGGAGAGAGGGAGGAGAGGAGAGGAGAAGAGAGGGGAGGAGAGGGAGAGGAGAGGGGAGGATAGGGAGAGGGAAGGAGAGGAGGAGGGAGAGGGAGAGGGAGAGGGAGAGGAGAAGGAGAGGGGGAGGGAGAGGGAAGGAGAGGGAAGGAGAGGAGAGGAGAGGAGAGGAGAGGAGAGAGGAGAGGAGAGGAGAAGAGGAGGGAGGAGAGGGAGAGGGAGAGGGAGAGGAGAAGGAGGGGAGGGGAGGGGAGGGGAGGAGAGGAGAGGGAAGGAGAGGAGAGGGAGGAGAGGAGAGGAAGAGAGGAAAGGAGAGGGAGAGGAGAGATTAGTCAGAAGATCTTTACACAGTGTAACACCAGGTCCTGGTTAGCATGTGGTGTTCCCTACCTCTCCAGGCGAGTGGTGAGCTCAGTCAGGGACTGCTGGAAGTGGGCGGCGACAGTGGAGGGCTGCTGGCGGTGGCCCCTCCCCCTGCAGCCCAGCTCCTTCTGCTGCACATAGCCGTCCTGGACCTTCCGGAACAGCCCTGACACCATCTGATACACACAGACACACACACACACATATACACATAGACACAAATTATCAGATGGTCACTATATTGGAAAACAAGGGGTTGTGGGTGTGGCCAGAGAGGGCCAAAGTAGCCAATCACCTTCAGCCTGCTGCATGCAGAACAGCTCCAGCACCTCGGTCCTGAAGTGGTCATGGTTCTTATTCAGGAAGTTGTGTACCTGCACCAGAACACACCAGGGAAGGGCTATCAATGGTAATAACAGTAAACTAGTATGGTGTTATGTTATTGTGGTGTTATTGTACCTGGTACATGGTGTTACCTGGTATGATGGTGTTATTGTACCTGGTACATGGTGTTACCTGGTATGGTGGTGTTATTGTACCTGGTACATGGTGTTACCTGGTATGATGGTGTTATTGTACCTGGTACATGGTGTTACCTGGTATGGTGGTGTTATTGTACCTGGTACATGGTGTTACCTGGTATGGTGGTGTTATTTTACCTGGTACATGGTGTTACCTGGTGTGGTGGTGTTATTGTACCTGGTACATGGTGTTACCTGGTATGGTGGTGTTATTGTACCTGGTACATGGTGTTACCTGGTATGGTGGTGTTATTGTACCTGGTACATGGTGTTACCTGGTATGGTGGTGTTATTGTACCTGGTACATGGTGTTACCTGGTATGGTGGTGTTATTGTACCTGGTACATGGTGTTACCTGGTATGGTGGTGTTATTGTACCTGGTACATGGTGTTACCTGGTATGGTGGTGTTATTGTACCTGGTACATGGTGTTACCTGGTATGGTGGTGTTATTGTACCTGGTACATGGTGTTACCTGGTATGGTGGTGTTATTGTACCTGGTACATGGTGTTACCTGGTATGGTGGTGTTATTGTACCTGGTACATGGTGTTACCTGGTATGGTGGTGTTATTGTACCTGGTACATGGTGTTACCTGGTATGGTGGTGTTATTGTACCTGGTAGGTGACAGCCCCAGCATAGTGGTAGATGGTGAAAACTGGCAAAGGAATCTTGGGCTTGTTATAGTAGGGGCTGTTTCCATGGTGATAGTGGCACTTCTGGAGGAAGGTGTGGTCAGTGGCCTGGGGACAGTGAGAACAAGAGGATCAAAGTGTGTGCGTGTGAGTCTAGGTGTGTGAGTGTGTGTGTGGGCATTTACGTGAGTGTTTGTTTGTGTGTGTTTGCATACGTGTGTGTGTGTGTGTGTACCTGAGGGAGGCAGGTCTGGTCGTCCAGGATACGGAGGATGCCGTGGGGTCTGGAGGAGATGAGGTCCAGGCAGGAGTGAAAGTTCTGGAGCACCATGGGGTACCACTGGATCTGCTCTGCACTGTACTCCTCCTGGAACACACACATTCACACACACACACACGGACAGACGCAAACACACATACACATGCACACAGAATGCACACACACAAATGCGCACACAAGCACACACACACAAAAGCACATTAACACAAACATGCACATACACACACACACACATACAATAAAAGGTGGTCCTCATTCATGTTACCTCCACAAGTCACCTGTGGACATTTGACCTGTGGACCTTTGACCTCTGGGGTTCACTAACCTGCTCCTGGGAGACCACAGCCTTGTTGACAAAGTGTTGCAGCTGCTCGTTGGCAAAGTTGATGCACAGCTGCTCAAAGCTGTTCACCCCCAGGTCCTAGAGAGAGACAGGGACTCTTTCATCTAACTACAGTATGTCTCTTTATAACTAGTTCATGTTGTTGACACTGGAGAAGAGACAGAGAGGCTATGGCTCAGTGGCATTGGACTGTAGAACAAGAAGCTCAGTAGTTACAGCCCTTTGACTGCAAATCAAGAGGTCAAGAGGTCACAGGTTCAAATTTATACTATTTGTCTCTTTGGGTAAAAGTGTCTGAACCCCCCCCCCAAAAAAAAAGACAACAATAAAAAAATGACGAGAGTCGGTCCTTCCTAAAAGTGACAGATTGTTTGTTTACAGGTGACCGGCGCCCACCTCACCTCAAATCCATAGATGTCCAATATGCCCACGGTGCTGTCCATCTCTGCTGGGCTCAGCCAATCATTGATTTGCTCCAGCAACCAATCAAACAGCACGGAGTACAGGGCCTTGGCTATGGCATCTCTGGCGGGCAGGCAGGGGATGGGGGGGGGGCAGGGTTATTGAGAGGAGAGAAAGAGAGAGAATGGGACGGAGAGATGGAATTGTCTCCTCACCCCACACCCCACAGCTCAGGTATCTACCTGGATTCAATGGCACTTTCCACAGACAGGGGGCAGTAGATCCTGTCATAGGTGGTTTCCTATAGAAGAGTGGAACACAGGACATTCAGTAACAGACTGTAGACTGGGTGTCACTAACCCTGACTGGTCAAAGTGTAGACTGGTCAGGTCGGACCCTGTGAGAGATAGACTGACCGTGACTCTGTGAGTGATGTCACATTGACCGTGACTCTGTGAGTGATGTCAGACTGACAGTGGCTCTGTGAGAGACAGACTGACTGTGACTCTGTGAGTGATGTCAGACTGACCGTGACTCTGTGAGTGATGTCAGACTGACCGTGACTCTGTGAGTGATGTCAGACTGAACGTGACTCTGTGAGTGATGTCAGACTGACCGTGACTCTGTGAGTGATGTCAGACTGACCGTGACTCTGTGAGAGACAGACTGACCGTGACTCTGTGAGTGATGTCAGATTGACCGTGACTCTGTGAGTGATGTCAGACTGACCGTGACTCTGTGAGTGATGTCAGACTGACCGTGACTCTGTGAGTGATGACAGACTGACCGTGACTCTGTGAGTGATGTCACATTGACCGTGACTCTGTGAGGGATGTCAGACATTGACCGTGACTCTGTGAGTGATGTCAGATTGACCGTGACTCTGTGAGTGATGTCAGACTGACCGTGACTCTGTGAGTGATGACGGTCTGCAGAGCGTCTGGGGAGATCTGGAGCAGGGAGCCCACTCTCCTGGCCTCTGCTTCACTGAAGATACGAGCCACCTCAAACGACTCGCTCTGCAGACACACACACACACACACAGATACTCCACATGAACAAAAACACTTTCAACTAAGATTTTCATACATGCACACACACACACACTCACACACACACCTCGTAGGAGCTGAAGCAGATGTTGCCCAGCTGTAGGATGGAGGAGAGGATGGCCCACACGGTGGAGATCTGGTCGCCGTGGAGACCGATGGTCTCTAAACACTGTACCAGCAACAGGAAGTCCTGCTTGTCCTGTTTCCCCTTCAGCTCGCACGCCCCCCCCTGAGAGACAACGTACGGAAACCATGCTTCTTTGCTAATATCTCCTTACAGTACATAAGTGTATACAGTTAGTATATGTGCGTGCATGTGTGTGTGTGCGTGTGCGTGTGCCTCTGTGTGTGTGTGTGTGTGTGTGCCTGCGTGTGTGTGTGTGTGTGCCTGCAGTGTGTGTGTGTACCTGGTTGAGGTAACAGTAGGTCTCAGGCTCCCTGCAGATAGAGCTCCTGCTTGTCCCAGTCATTCATCCCAGCCAGTAGCTCATAGAAGACATGGTAGTTCCTCTCTTCACTGGCCTGGGGAGACGTAGCCATGACATCAGAACCTGGACCACACAGATCTGGGCACACTGCAGCTGTGCCACATAGACTCTCCACCCATTAGGAACACACTTAATGCCTGACTGGTGTTGGAAATATCAAAACGAATCATACAATGTTCACCAAAACCAACAATACCAAACTAAAACTCCATCAAACTAAAACCAAACTCTAACACATTGAAACAAACTTGAACAAAAACAGTATTCTTACACTATTCTGCCCTGGCAACGAATTTCTATGCAGAGGTAGGCAGGTAGCTAACAATTTCAAACCTCCAGTAATCGCAAGGCTTGACTTTTCTTGATGTTTACTGAACAATTCTTGTTGTGAAATGGAAAATACAATACAATGAGTGGAAGTATACATTAGTACACAAACACATTACTGATATGCATACGTAAAATGTATTAAGTATGACCAGGCCTGTTACATAATTAGTGTGTGAAGCTACTGATAAATTCAATAATCCAAACAAAATACAATTTGGCATATTATCAAAAGCACATGAAAACACAGCTTAATGCATGTTTAACAAGAAAACAACTACAACACCATGAGTTCAACTTGGCGTCTTGATGTTAACTGGGTCAATTAACCAATGTTAAGTACATGTTAAGTACCAAAATAATCCACTAGGTGACAGTGTACATAATACAACACAATGTAAATAACCTAAAGAAAGTCACGGTTTCAACTCGAAAACAAATATTAAACTATGAAAAGGGAAGGAATACAAACTAACTAAAATAATACGCCAGCAAACTAAAACAATATTCTAAGACATTGAAACAAGCAACAATGCAGCCTCACCTGGAAAACAACTCTGGACTTTTCTAGAAGGTACTGGGACAAGGACGTTCCCACGACAACCCCACTGTGGACCAGTCAGAGACAGAAACAGGGAAGACTGAGTGCTGGACTCCAACCATCCTCAGCTCCACACAGGGAAGGAGGGAGAGGAGGAGGGGTGAAGAACAGAGGAGAGAGGGGGAGCAGGGAGAGAGAGACAGAGAAAGAGAGAAAGAGAGAGAGAGAGAGAGAGAGAGAGAGAGAGAGAGAGAGAGAGAGAGAGAATGGGAAGAAGCAGAAGGATGTGGACTCACTGGAGGATGTGGATGTGGAGGTACTTGCCGAAGCGGCTGGAGTTGTTGTTGAGGATGGTCTTGGCGTTCCCAAAGCTGTCCAGGATGGGCAGAACGTCCATGGGCTGCCGGAGGGAGAGATGGAGGAGTGGGGAAGGGAGATAGAGAACAAGAGAGGAGTTCATATCATTGAATGTCACTTTGAGCATCGAATCAGATGTAATCATTGATGTCATAATACTATAATGTGACTCTAGCTGTCTCAGGTCATGTGACTCTAGTTGTCTCGGGTCATGTGACTAGCTGTTTCAGGTGGGACTCTGTCTTTGTTGTGACTCTACCTGTCTCAGGTTGTCGTTCCTGCCCTCGTACATGGAGCTCAGGTAGTGCACCATCAGCTTGGTGGCCTCCGTCTTCCCTGAACCACTCTGCCCACTGCACACACACACACACACACACACACACACACACACACACACACACACACACACACACACACACACCGCACACACACATGACGTTTTACATACATAGAACATTTTGAACCAGACTCTTAGACCCTCAGACCCTTAAACCTACAGCCGGGCACCAGACCCGTGGGCCCGGGGCTACCAGCCTACCTGATGACGATGCATTGCTCCTGGGTGGAGGTCTGGGAGGAGCTGAAGGCTGCATCCACAATTGCATAAACATGTCTGTAAGATGAACACACACCACACTGTCAATATGTTTGCAACAGGAACACATATCTACTCACGTCAGATTCTACCCTGTTCAATTGCCCAATTCTCGACTATGTTCTACTGTTTTGTGCGGTATTCTACTATCTGTCCTCTACTGTGTTTCACAGTGTTTCTCACAGTTTTCACAGTAGAACACAGTTCTGTGTTCTACTGTGCTGTACTGTGTAGTATTGTGTAGTACTGTGTAGTATTGTGTAGTATTCTGTAGTACTGTGTAGTATTCTGTAGTACCGTGTAGTACTGTGTACAACTGTGTAGTACTGTGTAGAACCATGTAGTACTGTGTAGTACTGTGTAGTACTTTGTAGAACTGTGTAGTACTGTGTAGTACTGTGTAGTACTGTGTTGTACTGTGTAGTACTGTGCTGTACTCACGGAGGGTTGCGCTGCTGCCCCTTGGCCTGGTACTGCTGTCTCAGCTCCTCAGTGTAGATGCTCAGAGGCTTGAAGGGGTTCACAGAGAGCAGCATGTTCCCTATGTATGTCTGGGAGGAGGAGGAGGAGGAGGAGGAGGAGGAGGAGGAGGAGGAGGAGGAGGAGGAGGAGGAGGAGGAAGGAGCAATTCAACACAGCAAGCAAGACACTGAGGTGATATTAGGTTGTTGACATGTTGACAACAGACTCAGTTGTGTTCAGGGGTGTGTGTGTGTGGTGTGTGTGGTGTGTGAGTGTCTTACGTATATACAGTCTCGGTGAAATCTCTTCTTCAAGTTCAGTAGCACAGCACTCTCACACACTTCCCTGCAAAGATGGGTGTCAGATATTGTGTGTATGTGTGTGTGTGTGAATGTGCGTGTGTTTGTGTGTGTGTCGTACTCACGCCAGCTGGGACAGATCCTCCACCTCATCCACCTCCACAGCCTGATCACTACCGGGCATTACCACCTGAGAAAAGACACACACACATACACACATACAGGACACACACATGCAGGGCACAAACAGGACACACACACACACAGGACACACACATACACACAGGACTCATGCACACACACGTGCATGCACACACACAACCAGGACACACACACACAGAGGACACACACGTACACACAGGACTCATGCACACACACGCGCATGCACACACACAAACAGGACACACACATACACACAGGACACACACACATACAGTACACAGACAGACATATGCACACACACACACACACACACAAATACACACACCTTAGCCTGATCACATCCACAACCAGCAACAGCAGCCTCCAATCCCAGCCAACACCAGAACCTTCCCTACCTTTCCTCTCCCAGAATCCTGTCGACCATCTTACAACATAGTCTCAGTGGGACTATTTAGAGTGCTGCTACACCCCTACCCCTGTCCCACAGCCAAACTCGTGCTCATAACACCAGCCTTCCTGATGCAGGTAACCAATACACCTGTAAGCATCTCTGTGTCAGCTGATACACCGGACTGCCGGCCTGCTCTATTGTACCACTCGTACACACACTGCAGATGAATAAACCATCAACTGTGTCTTTGTTGTGTGTTTTACTCAATAAACAGGACGTAGCGTCTCAGAGCTGGGTTGAAGATGTGTCGATCTGCTGAACCACACTCAATGTCCAGGTACTGATGGGCTACCTGTGTGCTACAGTATCTATACTGAGGAGGCCTGATTGGCTAACGCTCTGCTACAGTATCTATTCTGAGGAGGGCTACCTGAATGCCAGAGCATCGACTGTATACTGAGGTGAGGATAAACTAACACTGAAGGAGGGTCATAGTCAACTAAGCAAAGTTAAGCACTGCGACCCAGATGTCATATAAAAACATAACAATTCTAGGCTGAATATGAGGAGGGGTTTTTTTTATACCACAGTGTCCTTGGTTAGATATAAACAGAACATTTTGAAATAAATAGAAAACAGAAGGTACGAATAGAAAATAGTAGAAACAAACAGAAAAAGGAGGATCTGACTACAAAACAGTCATTGTGAAAACAAAATGGCCGCCATTACCTGGGTGTGGCAGAGCCGGCTCTCCAGCATGTCCTGTGCGGGGTCCTCGGACTCCCAGGGCCCCCGGCCGTTGTGTGCCGGCACCGTGTGGGCCTGGCCCCCATCCTCGTACACCGTCCACTTGGTCAACTTCTCCACTGTCTGGTGGGGCAGCAGGTTCTCTGCCCTCAGCCAGTCCTGCAGGAACACAGTCAAAATGTGTTGATGTGGCCGTTACAGCTGTGTGAGTTAGTTTGGCAGTAACTGTTAGAGCTGGATGAATTAGTTTAACAGTAAATGTTATAGCTGGGTGAGATCGTTTAGTAGTAACTGAGCAGCAACACCTCTCACACAAATGTGAAGTCTAATAGCAGTTGCATTTCTTTTAAAACATGTATCATGTTATATAAAAATATGGGACTTGAATAGTATGCATATATATATATATATATAATATATATACTGTCTCAAATAAATAAAATAGTTCATTGTACCACTAAACACACATGCCATCTTAAGGTACAGTATCAAATCATTGTGAGATACGAGATATAATATCATAGTATCCTCCATACCTGGGGGTCTCCGCTCATGCGTGTAGTCCCAGCCCAGTGCACCTCTGGTGGGCCAACAGTGTGCAAGCCCCCCTCCCCCATTAGATGGGCCACCTCCCGGTCCACCTCCTCCTCATAAAACGACCCCACCCCCAACACCCCCCTGGCAGGCTCCACTGGGGCAGGGGGAGTTCCCTCCCTGGGGGGCCTGGAGCCCCCGGCCTCCCTCTCTGGTGCTGGCGCGGGCCCTCCCCCAGAGAGGGGCCTGGAGACGGACAGCTTGGCGAGGTTGATCTGGGAGGAGCCCAGCTTGGCCCTGGCTGCCTGGAGGACACTGACGCCATCTTGGCCAGCCAGCGCTGCCTTCCTCTTCTTCTCCTCTGCCGACTCCCCGGCTCCTGGTCCTCCTGACGAGCTGGCGTTGGACCCCCCGGATTGCTCCGCTTCTCCCCCTCCTCCCCCTCCTCCTCCCCCTCCTCCTCCTACCCCATTCTTGATGGACTTGAGGAGGGTGAGGTCCGGTTTGACGGGAAGCACCAGCCGGGCTCCAGGCCTGGGAGGTTTGGGTTCAGAGGTCACGGTGCTCGCCGTGCCAGGGCTGGGTCCGGACGGGCCGGAGGAGGAGGGGGCGGCCGGGGGCCCAGCCAGGCTAGGCAGGCCTGCTTTGGCCTTTCCCAGCTTGTTCATCCTGGGAAGCACGATGGCATACTTGGCCCTGTCCTCCACCTCGCTCTCCCCAGCTGGAGGAGGCTCGATCCCGGCCTCCCCCTGCCTCCCCTGGGCCTGGGCGCCCTCCCTCTCCTGGGCTCTCATCTCCCCAGAGGAGCTGGTCCTCGCCCGGGCTAGGCTGGTCCGGCTCCCTGGCCTTGGAGCCGTGCGGGGCCGGAGCTCCTCCTGCTTCAGAACTCGGAGCGACAGAAAATGGGTGAGGCCGATGGCCCTAGTGATGGCGGACATCTTGGTCCTCAGGGTGATGCCTCCTCCGGGCACCTTCTTGCGGATCCACCCAGACACCCTCCGCAGTGTCGTCACACTCTTCCTCCTGGCCGCCAGGCGCTCCTTTGCCTTGGAGGTCACGGCGGGGTCGACCGGCTCAGGGTCGGCCCCCGCTGGGTCTTCGGCCGACCTGGAGCAGCATCTTACTGGTCCGATACCTCACGGACGCCATCTTGACCCTCCCTAGAACAAGCCCGATGTTCTGTGTGCGCTTGGCTCCCTCTTCCTTCATGCCCTCCCCCTCTCCTCCTCCTCCATTCTTTTGCTCTTCTTTCACAACTTCCTGTTCCTCCGTGACCTGATTGGTCTTCAGGTTTTTTCCTTTTGCCTTGAGTAGCATCATACGCGATGGTCCTTTCAGGGTTTTGGTCGAGGTCGAGGCGGTTGCCTCCTTCTCCTCTTCCTCCTCCTCTTCTTCCTCCTTTGGTGGTGGAGCATTCTTTCCCTTCAGAGTTTTGTTGGGTAGCTTGAGGATGGACTTCCTACCCTTCATCGGGCCTTTCTTGCTGAGGGACGGCTCTTTCGGAGGCTCGGCCTCGGCCTCGGCCTCAGCCTCTGCCCCGTCTCCAGCCTCGCACTTGGCCTCAGTGGGACCGGATTTCTTGTCATCTTTTTTTTTCGCCTTTTTGTCCGCCTTCTTGTTCGCCTTCTTGTTCGCCTTCTTGTCCGCCTTCTTCTTGGCCTTCTCCTCTTTCGTCGGCTTCTGTTTCTCCTCCTTGGTGGCCGCCTGTTTTTTCTTGAACATCTTGGATTTCAGCCCCCCCCCAGAGGGACTGGAGCCTCTGGGAGTCTGTGAGAGCGCTCGGTCGGCTCTGCCTCTGGACCTCCTCCCTCTCGTTATCTCCTCTTCTCCACTTCCATCGCTAGAGATACCCTCGGGCTCCTTGGCTTCCTTATCGCCCTTTTTCTCTATCTCCTTTTCTTTCTCCTTTCCTTTCTCTTCCTCCTTTTCTTTCTCCTTCTCCTTCCCCTTTTCTTTCTCCCTCTCCTTCTCCTTTTCCTCCGGCTCCACTTTCGCTTCCTCTTCCTCCTCCTCTTCTTCTTCGCTGGTGGTGACAGGCTCCTCCTGGGGTTCTCCTCTGGTCTTCACCTCCTCCGAGAGCCCTCCCTCCAGCTCATCCTGTGTGTCCTGTCCCTCCGAGTCTCTCTCCGAGTCTGACACCTCCCCCTCCTCCCCCTCGCCCTCCTCCTCCTCGCCCTCCTCCTCTTCGCTGCCTCTCCCGCGCCCCTCTGTCTTCACCGGCGCCTGGTTACACACAGGCTCCTCCTCCTTCTCATCTTCACTCTCCTCCTCAGTCGCTCTCCTCCACTGAGCTCTCTCCCTCGCTCTCCTCTTCCTCCTCCTCCTCCTCTGTCACCCCACCCCCTGTGCTGTTGCCAGGTTTGGCAGCCGGTGTGGGGACCTTCCCTGGCTGTGCCGCGGCCGCCCTCGATCCGAGTTTGCTGGCCGTTGACGTTCTGCCGTTACGTACGCCCCCCTTTGCTGTCACGCCATCGCCAGTGGTCTCTCTCTGAGGCGACGGCCGTCGGCCATTTTGAACGTTGCCGTTCGCAGGTCTCCTCTTCCCCGTCTCCTCCGGCGGCTCCTTCCCCTTCTTCTCTTGAACCTTCCTCTTTTTTCCCCTTCCCCTTGACCTCTTCCTTCCTCTTCTTTTCTCCAGGACGGCGGGTCCCCCTTCCCCCCTCTCTTCCCGTTGGTGACGGCAGGAGGGGGTGATTTGGGGGGTGGGGGTGATCTAGGGGGGGATTTGGGGGCCTTCTTTCCTCCTCTCCTCTGTTGAGGGCTCTCCTCTTTCTGTTTCTTCACAGGCTCAGGCTTCGGTTTGCTGCCTCGGGTTTGGGACTTGACAGGAGGCATGACGCCGGTGCCTTCTGCCTGTGTCGGGTCATGAGAACCCCAAAGTGAGCTGAAACGTGTGACAGAAGCACAAATGATTTTGACGGTTCATTTCATAACAGGTTCATAATGTGTGTGGAGGTCCATGTCAGTGCGACAGAAAACAGGGAACACCCTTATATTTCTCTTTTCAATACAGCGGTGAATCGAACGCGACTTGGCAACCACTTACTACTTAAGGGGATGAGGCTAGATGTGATGGCGACGTGTCTGTCAAGCCCAGCTAGACCAGGTCCAGGTGTCAGTCATCACCAGGACAGGGTTGCACACCTGTCGACACACACCCCTGACCTCCATGTCTTACCCCCGCACCACCGAACCGCCGCACAGCACACAAACACAACACACTACATCTGCAAAACGATCTTAATCGATCTGCGTTGGCTCAAACTCCAACTGAAACAATCCCACAAACCGCGACAACGAGGGCTCTAACCGTTCATCACAACCACACGATGTAAACACATGCAGGATGGTTCGGCCCCCCTCCCCCCTCCTGTGAGTGCTCAGGTCGAGCCAACCGCCTACACAGCACAACTATCTCTAGCTATCTCTTCATCTAATCGTTGTCACATAGCTATAGTGTGTGTGTGTGTGCTCTCTGCAGGGGTTCAGCAGGGTGATATAGCTTACCTGGCCTCTCAGGTGTGGTCCCGGCATGCTGGGGGTCTGGAAAGTGTCCGTGCTTGTCCTGCAGACCCGGTGTCATTGACCCACACACACATGCTTAGAGAGATTTGGGGTAGACCCCCCCCCCCCTCCCCACACACACCCACTCACAAATAATACAAAGGCCTCCCCCCCCACACACACACAGAACACCAACCCACAAATATGACAAAGGCCTAAACAGAGACACACACACACAACCACACACATGCATGATGCATTTGAATAATTGAACCTACTTTGGCAGGCCGAACAGTTATACAGCTATTCATATGGCCAGCTGGTGAATGCTGGAGAGGAAATGAGATAGGCAGTGGGGAGTGACTGACAATAGATGTTGATAGATGAGAGAAAGAGGGAGGGAGTGGAAGAGAGTTAGATCACTCCAGGTCTGCGAGATTCCATCAGAGTGTTCTGGAATGCTGCTAACAGGTTCTCAGTTTTCCACTAAAAAACTAAGCACTATTTTTCCCCAACTTCTTCTTCTGTGCATCAACGTGTCGCAGTAGGATGTAGTGATACTCTCTTCAGTCCAGGGGGATTTGAACCTGTGAACTTCAGTCAAATGCCCTAACCACCAAAACACACCCACCCCAGATAGTAACAGAGACGCTAAAACTGATAATTTTCCTTCTCTCTATATTCTACTACTATACTCTATATATATATATCTGCTTTCCCCGGTATGAGGGAGGCGTATGCTAGCTAGTGCAACCCCAGCCCCATGTGTCCAGGTAGGGTCAGGTTGCAGCTAAGCGATTGTGCCCAGGGTGATTAACAGACAAAGCTTCTCTCCATAATACATGAGTATAACCGTTGGCTGTGCTTGTATGACAGCTGATACCTACTTTACCCACTTCAGCAAAACAGCACCTCTTTCTCCCCCCTTCTTCCCAGACACTCATGAATACATACATTATTCTCGGGAATGTATAGACTGAACATCTACTTTAAGAATAACTACTTTATGAATATTCGAATAATGTACAGAAGAAAATCAATGATCAGTGGTGCATAGGTCTAACAGTATTACACTGGAGTCAAGGAATGGTCTGTATTTAAAAACCTACTCTCTAAATACATAACATTTTCTCTGGTGTACATATGGTCTGGATATCTACTCGCAAGATATCTCCATAAATACATTCTCTCTACTCGTGTACCAATTTTTTTAATTTCTAGTTAGTAGTATATATACATATCTAGTAAATATCTAATATATTCTTTGTACTTTTTAGTATGAATTTCTGCAAAGTTCTATAGCTAAATATTTATTACCTGGATATGTGCTATGGGAAGAAAAGGAAACAAGTAAACGAGAGCATGAATGAAATAAAACACTGACACAGATACTCGTGAAAAAACATTGTAATTTTCCAGCAGGACACAGTGTAGTGTGAAGTTACAAATCAAAAATTAGGGTTCTCATACTTGACATTCACTACAAAAATATATTCTAGGCCAAAGATGCTACAAAATACCCAGCATTTTTGGAAAAATGTACCAAAATATTTCCTTGTAAGATCAGACTGTTGCAGCCAACCCCGGTTAAAATAGACCCACTGTCAGCACAGATTCATATACATATATATTAAACATTTGACTACAATATCTTAAAATTACATTCCTAAATTACAATATTCATAGCTGGCATAAAAAAAAGGCTTAGATACAAACTTTTTTTTTCAAAAAACTTGAGGCCCACAGGAAGTTGTTGCCCTAGAAAGTACAGCATTGTGAACTTCATAACAGGGGAGAAGTACCTACAGCGGGTTATAACAGGTTATAACAGGTTATACCAGTTCAATGCATGGACGGTAGAGGCGGGGGTCTGTTGTGACGTGGCGTTCTTGGTGACTACACACATCACCGGTTCTCTACAGAGAACTTAGCGGTTAGCTGGAGGACTCTGGGCGTGGATATGTCTGCTTCTGCATCCGTGTGGAAACAGCCGGAAGGCTTCGTAGTCATTTGCAGGGCTTGCTCTTTCGCCCCAAACAAAGTCTTGTCAGCATTAATAAACAGCTACTCGGGATAAACCCTGCTGAATGTTTTCAAGGTTTCTGAGGTTTTAGCAAGTCAAATTAAACATATCAGGTGCTAATCGCAGGTAGAAATTAAATTACAAAATTATAAAAACAACGAATAAAATCATGATAGTGATACAGGAGGATACACGCTGTGGAATGTGCGTGTAGTTTAATGGCTTCCGATAAAAAAAACAAAATAAAAACAACACCCTCTCTCCTTCTGGTGTTTTGTGGGGTTTGGAGGCAGCTTCCGCTGGTTGCCAGGTGACAGCAGCTGACTTAGGCACAGGTGGTGGTTGTTCCCTCCATAGGCACACCGAGGGACCTCGGACAGCTTCCCCTCACACAGGTCCCACCCACGGCTGGGCACCCCCAGCCAGCAGGCCTCAGGGCTGGGGGAGTGGCTTTGTGTGAGCAGGAAGTGGGTCTGCAGGGTCAGGGGTCAGTAGTGGTAGTAGTAGCAGTAGTGTGGGCGTGGTGAGGAAGGGGGGGGGGGGGCAGGGCTGGCAGACTCCAGCACGCCTCAGGCACGGGGGACGGGGGGGGACGGGGAGGACCGAGTTAGTCTGGGAGAGGAGACACATCAGGTTAGTGTCGAGTTACACAGCATTATGTCGTCATCATCGTCATCATCTACAGATCAGCTCCCAGTCTCACCTCCGTTGCTCAGCAACTTGTCTCCAGACAGAGAGCTCTTCACATTGTTCTCCAGAAACGTCCTATGGGACACACACACAGCACAACACGCATTAACATCACCATGGCGCCCGTTGTCAGTGACAAGGCGAGGGTGAGGTCAGGTGATGGTCTACTCACGTGTGGTCTCCTTCTAGAGACTTCTGGATCTCCTGGAGCACACCTGCCCAGGAAAACACACACCTTCAACATTGAGACACAACAACACTACACAACAAAAAAACACAATCCAGGCTCTCCAGAAAAACAACACTGATACTACAACACTACACAACAATACAGACTGAATACACTACACACAAAACTGAAATTCATCTGCATAATACAAACGATCCCCTTCAGGAATCCATCAACCAGAAGTGTGATCTTATCGGATCAATAAAACAAATGAAATAAAAAACAATAATCCATAATCACAGCACACTGCCATGTCAGGGTTAAGATGGGAAGTGGTGACATGTGCGATGACATCATGGGGGATGTAGAGACCTCGGCTGATGTGACTCCGCCCATGCCGGGTGTGACTCCGCCCCTCCTGGACCCGTCTGTTTGACCAGGTCAGGAGCCGTGGCAACAGACAAAGCCAGCGAACTTACAGAGCTTTGCAGCGGCCGTGAGTGTTGGTAGTCAGGGGTTGAGTGGTGAAGACAGTTCATACGAGTCAGCACATTTCACACAATCTAAAATGTTACTGTCTCTTATCAGTGGTTAAGGTTAGGACTACAGGGTTAGGTCTAAAAAGGTGAAGATTAGGTCTATAGGTGAATATGGGTCTACATGCTGTTAGGGTAGATCTACAGATTAGGGTTAGTTCTACAGGCTAAGGTTAGGACTCCAGGTTAAGGTTAGGTCTACAGGTGAGGGTTAGGTCTACAGGTGAAGGTTAGGTCTACAGATGAAGGTTAGGTTAGGTCTACAGGTTAGGGTTAGGTCTACAGGTTAGGGTTAGGTCTACAGGTGAAGGTTAGGTCTACAGGTGAAGGTTAGGTCTACAGATGAAGGTTAGGTCTACAGGTGAAGGTTAGGTCTACAGGTGAAGGTTAGGTCTACAGGTGAAGGTTAGGTCTACAGGTGAAGGTTAGGTCTACAGATGAAGGTTAGGTCTACAGGTTAGGGTTAGGTCTACAGGTTAGAGTTAGGTCTACAGGTTAGGGTTAGGTCTACAGGTTAGGGTTAGGTCTACAGATGAGGGTTAGGTCTACAGGTTAGGGTTAGGTCTACAGTTAGGGTTAGGTCTACAGATGAGGGTTAGGTCTACAGATGAGGGTTAGGTCTACAGGTTAGGGTTAGGTCTACAGGTTAGGGTTAGGTCTACAGGTTAGGGTTAGGTCTACAGGTTAGGGTTAGGTCTACTGGTTAGGGTTAGGTCTACAGGTTAGGGTTGGTTCTATATGGAGTACTCACTCTCGTCATTCAGCAAAGCATGCTCCATAATACGCCTAGCAGCACTCTCTGGAAGACACGGGGCAGCAAGCAGTCAGCTTGACAACACTCCTCACACACACACACACCGCCCGCAAACACTGTGCCTGCGTATGTGTGTGTGTGGAGACAGGCAGGTTGGCAGTACATTGGCACAAGCAGACCGTTATAACACCTAACAGAGTGCTTCATGAGTGTGTGGAGACATGTGTGTGTGTGTGTGTGCGTTTGAGATCTGAGTGAGCGATGCTTCCGTGAACACCTTTTACATTAGTTCATATGCTCAGTTAGGCAATGACACATGCACGTGTGTTAAGGTACTGTACCGTTGGGTTTTGGATTTAACCAGGTAAGACTGTTGAGGTGAAAACGGGAGACTTGGCAGGAAGCCAAACAGGAAGACAGCAGCACACACACACACACACACGTGTGAACGTTCTCATTTAAAGCAGTGCACACAAGCACAGGCAAAACACACACACACAACACACACACACACACACACACACACACACACAACACACACACACAACACACTCTTTACCTGGATCAACACTGTTCCTCCTGGAGTTTCTGTAATGACACGACGTCGAACAAAGAACCAGTGTTTAAACACACACGGAAGTTTGCATGTGTGTGTGTGTGTGTGTGGCGGGGCGGGTGTGTATGCGTACCTGTGCTCGGCGGACGCCCCGTCGGGCTGAACGCGGGGCTGGGGCGGGGAGGAGGACGAGGACGAGGAGGAGGGCAGCTCCACCAGAGAGCGAGGCTCCACCACGCAGCGGGCCGACAGGGAGAAGCGCTCAAACTCAGACGGAGAGATGAGATAGAACCCTGGAGGAGAGACGGGTTGGAGAGGAAGAGAGGAAGAGGAGGAGGAGGGTTGGAGTGAGTGAGTGTCAGTGTGTGTGTGAATGAGGGTGTGTGTGTGTGTGTGTCTCACCCTGGCCGTGCTTGGTGAACACGCAGGAGGCGATGCCGCTGACGTCTTCTCGGCGGACGCAGGGGTAGCGCACCTGCACCTTCAGCCCCGGCAGCGACACCACCTGCAGGTCCCCCTGATTGGTCAGGACCACCAGGCCGCTCTCGCCAGTAGTCCTCCGATTGGCTGCTGACGAACCAGGCCACGCCCACTCGCCGCACGCGCGAGCCGTCGGTGGCGGTGAGTTTCAGCTTCATCTTGGCGCTCACCTTTGGCAGGCTGAAAACCTACACACACACACACACACACACACATTTACACACATGTGTAAATAACCTCTTCATTGAAATGTCATAAGCAAATGTACAGTGTGGCATGTGTTAGTTTGTGTATATACAGTATGTGTGTGTGTTTATTTGTGCAGTATATGTGTGTAAGTGCGTGTGTGTGTGTATGCATGCGTGCACATGTTAGATGTGTGTATGCATAGATCTGTTTGTGTGTGTGTATGTATATATCCAAGTGTGTGGTGCATCCACCTTGAACTGCTCCTCAGACACGACCAGCAGGTGGTGTGTGCCCTGCATGTCAGGCGAGCGGGCCAGATCGTGGGCCACCTCCAGGGGCTCGGGGAGGGGGCTGCCACGGCCGTCCAGCACGGCCAGACCCACCACCGGGGCCCGGTGCATCAGCTGGATCTCCTTAGCTAGAGGAGGGGGGGGGGATGGAGAGAGAGAAAGAGTGTGTGAGAGTGAATGTGTGTGAGAGTGAGAGACAATGTGTGTGTGTGTGCGAGAGAATGTGTGTGTGTGTGCTATGAGTGAGTGAGAATGTGTGTGAGTGAGAGAATGTGTGTGTGTGTGCTATGAGTGAGTGAGAATGTGTGTGTGAGTGAGAGAATGTGTGTGTGTCTCACCAGGATGTGCCGTGACGGGGTCCTCTGTTCTGCGCTCCGTGGGCGGGAGGCGGAGCATGTAGGCAAATACAGAGCCGCCATTGGTCCCTGCCCACAGAGAGGGCGTGCTGTGAGAGCCTAGAGGGACGAGGAGTCAACACCCCTGGATCAGCTAACCAATCGAACGCGAGATCAATGATCGGACGAATGTCGGTGTGTGCGCACACATGCACGCATATATTCAGATATCAAAACAAAGTGTTTCAATTCACAAGACAAACGTTTCTAACAGAGATGAGTCGCAGCCGTGCGGCTTGTTCGCCGAGCAGGAACAGGAAACAGTTTGATGAGGCAGCCGGGCCACTGTCCCTGATACTGGGGGAGCTCTGACCCTCTGGGGCTGCGAGTGTGAGTGTGTGTGTGAGGTGTGTGTGAGAGAGAGAGACTCACTGTCGGAGAGAAAGGTGTCGGCAAAGTAGAGCGTGCGGACGAGCCCGGTGAAGGAGTCGTCGGAGGAGCGAGCTTCGATCTTCCTCTGGACCGGAGCCAGCTCCATCTCAGCCAGCTCCGCCTCCAGGCGAGCATTAGCCTCCTGCAGCTGGGGGGCGGAGAAGAAGAAGAAGAGGAGTCAACATCGCAAGGGTTTTCTTTGCTTTCTCAATGGTATGTGCTTGTGTAGGAGTGTGTGGTGTGTGTGTGAGAGAGAGAGACCTTGGAGGTGTGGTTGACGTGGTGCTTGCGCAGGGACACCCTGCTCCTCCTGATCCTCCTGAAGGACTGACGCAGGGACTTCTTGATGCTCTTCACCCGGGACAGAGGGCCCTCCATGGCCAGCTGGTCACTGGGGTTCAGGGTGCACCTGCAGGACCACACACAACACACACGCTTAGGACACACGCACGCTTAGACACACGCACGCTTAGATACACACGCTTAGACAGACACACACGCATGCTTAGACACACACACACGCTTAGACACACACGCACGCTTAGGCACACTTAGACACACACACAGCTTTGACACACAAACACGCTTAGATACACAAATGCTTAGACGCACACATTCACACAGCAGGGAACAGGACACACACACACACACCCCTACCTGACCAGGACGTTGTTCCTCTGCTGGTAGTCGTGGAGGCCGAAGCCGTGGCTGGTGCCGAAGGCCAGCAGCCTCCAGTCCGAGTGCAGGGTGAGGGCCGTGACCACGGCCGGGGGCTGGCACTGCACCAGGCAGCAGGGCTGGAACCCTGCCGGGAACAGGACAGGCTCCTCTTTCACGTCCAGACGGGTGTGGCCCTGGGAGGGAGACAGAGGGAGACATTTCCTTTGAAAGGATCCATGATCTCTTCATGTTATGACCTGAATCATTAGTGATCAGACTACAGCACAGTACAGTATATATAGTCCTGTTCAGTACAGTATATACAGTGCAGTACAGTATATATAGTCCAGTACAGTATATACAGTCCAGTCCAGTATATATAGTCCAGCACAGTATATACAGTGCAGTATATACAGTCCAGTACAGTATATATAGTCCAAGTACAGTATATACAGTCCAGTACAGTATATATAGTCCAGTACAGTATATACAGTGCAGTATATACAGTCCAGTACAGTATATATAGTCCAGTACAGTAGGGTACAGTAGAGGGCGTACCTTCCAGCGGAATCCTTCCTGCCCCTGCAGCAAGTCAGCTACCTTCGCTTCAACAGTCTGTTCTGCTTCCTCGTCGTTCAGCTCCAACACCAGGATCTGGAAGGGGGGAGGAGGAGGGTGGGGGGGAGAAATACGGGGGGGGGAGGGGGTGGAGAGAGAGGAGGGCGGAGAAGAGGGTAGGAGAGAAGGCAAGTGGAGGTAGTGATGACACATTAGACACTTTAGATTTACACAAAATCCTACAATAACAGAATACATGCTATTGCAGTACTACTTTGAGTGGATGTTTGGTGGGGAGGGGACTGTCATTGTACGGCAGTACAGTTCACTAGCCACCAGGGGGAGCAGTGCATGTGGTCTCTCCTGAGAGACAGGTGTCTGGTCTCTCGTGTAACAGGTGGGGTGTGTTGGTCTCTCCTACTACAGGACAGGCGTCTGGTCTCTCCTACAGGGCAGGTGAGGTGTGCACGTCCTCTCCTACAGGGCTGGTGAGGTGTGCACGTCTCTCCTACAGGGCAGGTGAGGTGTGCACGTCTCTCCTACAGGGCTGGTGAGGTGTGCACGTCTCTCCTACAGGGCAGGTGAGGTGTGCACGTCTCTCCTACAGGGCTGGTGAGGTGTGCGCGTCTCTCCTACAGGGCAGGTGAGGTGTGCACGTCTCTCCTACAGGGCAGGTGAGGTGTGCACGTCTCTCCTACAGGGCAGGTGAGGTGTGCACGTCTCTCCTACAGGGCTGGTGAGGTGTGCACGTCTCTCCTACAGGGCAGGTGAGGTGTGCACGTCTCCTCCTACAGGGCTGGTGAGGTGTGCACGTCTCTCCTACAGGGCAGGTGAGGTGTGCATGTCTCTCCTACAGGGCAGGTGAGGTGTGCACGTCTCTCCTACAGGGCAGGTGAGGTGTGCACGTCTCTCCTACAGGGCTGGTGAGGTGTGCACGTCTCTCCTACAGGGCAGGTGAGGTGTGCATGTCTCTCCTACAGGGCTGGTGAGGTGTGCACTGTCTCTCCTACAGGGCAGGTGAGGTGTGCATGTCTCTCCTACAGGGCAGGTGAGGTGTGCATGTCTCACCTGTCCGGCGGTGCCGGCGACGGCCAGGTATCCACTGTACTTGCAGAGGTGGATCTTCTGGATGCCCAGGCGGGGGTCGTCGCTGTAGGGGTCGAAACAGCCCACCTGCAGGGAGACAGCAGCAGGTCAGAGGTCGTGACCCTCACCCCCCACTGGTCTAGGAAAGGAGGAAGGAAGGAAGGAAGGAGAGAGGGACAAAAGGAGGAGACATGGAGGGAGGGCGGGAGAGAGGGTGTGTGTGTGTGTGTAGACGATGTGGTGTATGTGTGGGTCCCCGTTGAAACACACACACACTGTCCTCACACACACACTGTCCTCACACACACACTGTCCTCACACGCACACTGTCCCTCACACACACACACACTGTCCTCTCGCACACACACACACACTGTCCTCACACGCACACTGTCCTCGCACACACACACACTGTCCTCTCACACACACCTTCCTGAAGGGGGGCCACTCTCCCTCGGAGCCTTGGTTCATGTTGTCGTTGGGGTCGGCTGTCAGTGTGGAACACCCCTGCTGTGCTCTCAGCTTGTACAGGGGTACAGACACACCCCCGATGCGTCCAGGAAACGAACCGTCCCCTCCTCGTGTCTGCACGCACACCACACACACACACACACAGGTTGAGACTATTAAAGATAGTGCTTGTGTGGTGTGTATATAGTGTGGTGTTGTGTATAGGTATGTATGAGGATGGTTGTGGTTGTGTGTGTGGCTGTGGTGTGTGTGGTGGTGGTGGTGAGTGTGTGCTGTAGTGAGTGTGTGGTGTGGTGTGTGTGAGTGTGTGCGTAGTGAGTGGTGTGGTGTGGTGTGGTGAGTGTGTTGCTGTAGTGAGTGTGTGGTGTGGTGTGTGTGTGGTGTGTGTAATGACCCAGTGAGCAGCAGGTCTCTCTGGGGAGAGTCTGGAGCCAGGTTCTGCCCTCCCGTGAAGGCCACGGCTGGAAGGAGAGAGAGAAGGGACGATTACTTTTGAAGAATCATCCGCTCTCTTCTGGTCGGTCTCTGCAGCGAGAGGGTCCCCTGCATGATCCGGGGCAGCACTTACTGGGCGTGGCGGCTGTGTGTACACCCAAGTGTTGAACTTGTGTGTGTGTGGAGACCCACCTTCTGGGAGTAGTGGGTGTTCTGCAGCTCCCCGGCAGCCTGCAGCCTCTCCCAGAGCTTGAGGGGGATGGCGGAGGCGTGGTGGGAGCAGGTGATGGCCGAGCAGTGGAGGGGCACCAGGTAGGGGGTCTGGATGACCGGCCAGCCCTCCGTCTGGAGGTCCACCACCACCAGCTCCTCCTCCACCAGCACCACCAGCGCACTGGGGTCACCTGGGGGGAGGGGGGGGGAGAGACCGACATGTGAAGGGTGGAGAAGGACAAAGAGAGGAAGGAGAAGAGAAAATAAATAGGGGAACGGGAAGTGTGTGTGGTGTCCCTGTGTGTGTGTGTGTGCTGCGTGCTGCTAACCGGTGTGCTGCGGCCCGTCTCTGATGACGAAGTAGTCGATGATCCTGGAGGTGAAGTCCAGCGCCACGTGGGTCTTGCTGTGGATCACACTGATGCAGTGTCTGTCCCCGTAGCTGGCCCGGGGCATGCCTCCGCTGAAGAGCAGGAAGGGAGGCCTGCGCGCACACACACACACACACACACACACAAAGCAAACAGGACATACACACAGAGACCCTGGTAAACACACTGTAACAAACGCTATTTGCTGAGTGATTCATGTATACTGGAATGGGGAATGTTGGTTAAACATTACAGCAGTGGGCAGAGAGACCCAGCTGTATGAGACTGAGAGCGGAGACTATACAAGATGGAGAAGGATGAAAGAACGAGATTCAGAGTGAGATAAAGTGAAAGAGAGCTGCAAAGAGACAAAACCAGCGAGAGGTAGAGAGAGAGATACAGAGAGAGAGAGAGCTTACCCTTGTTCTGTGGGTAGCTGGATGATCTTAGAGATGGCCTTACAGGGGAAGTGACCTGAAGGGGAACCAAGCAAAGATTCAGTTTCTCACTGAGATCACACACACACAAACACATATATATACAGTCACACACTCTCTCTCACCGTAGGGAGTGTCTGACTTGTCCTGCTCCTCCTCGGTGTCCTCCCCACCCACCGTCCACCGGCAGTAGCTGCCGTCGCTATGGGAACTCAGGACATGGCCGCCGTCCTCGGTCCACCACACGCTCTCCAGTTGCTGTGGGGAAAAAACGAAAACAGGACCTCAGGTCCGATCCCCCTCAGTCCAAACCTAACCTGTCCAGACCAGACCCTAACCTGTCCAGACCAGACCCTAACCTGTCCAGACCCTAACCTGTCCAGACCAGATCCTAACCTGTCCAGACCAGATCCTACCCTGTCCAGACCAGACCCTAACCTGTCCAGACCAGACCCTAACCTGTCCAGACCAGACCCTAACCTGTCCAGACTAGATCCTAACCTGTCCAGACCAGATCCTAACCTGTCCAGACCAGACCCTAACCTGTCCAGACCAGACCCTAACCTGTCCAGACCAGACCCTAACCTGTCCAGACCAGACCTGCCCCTGTAGGTTCCCCCTCCAGGTCCTCACCTGCGTGGCGGGGGATGTGCTGCACGGCACACTTGCCTCTCCAGGTCCCAGACCACCATGAGGCCTCGCCCGTAGCCCAGGAGCACCTGCTGGGGGTTGAGTGGGTTCTCCTGCAGAGCCTCCACGTGCTCCAGGCTCCTGCGGCCCAGGTAGTCTTCTGGTACACTGGTGGGGGGGGGAATCATTTTTTTAAAAACGTGTTCAGCTTTATTTGTGAGTTTGTGCATGTGTGTGACCGCGCCAGTAGGTGTGTGTGTGTGTAAGTGTTTGCCGCTGTGTGTGTGTGTGTGTATATGAGTGTGTGTGTATCTGCGTGTGTGTGTGTGTGTGTGTGTGAGAGTCCTACCTGGAGGTGACGTTCTCCAGGCTGATGTTCCTCCTCCTCCAGCTCCCTGAAGCCAGGCACCTCCACCACGAACACGTGGCCCCCCTCTGTCCCCAGCAGCAGCAGCTCCCCGGAGGAGTGGGCCAGCACCGCCGTCACCCTCGTCACACTGGGGGGGGCTCTGGGGAGGGGGGGAGGGAGAGAGCGGAGAGACACAAAGAGAGAGAGAGAGTGAGAGACAGTGATGGAAAGAAAATACGAAGAGACCAAAAAAAGACTTACAAGTTGTTTTGGTGGTGTAGTATGTGTCTGTGTCATGTCTGTGTGTGTGTCTCACCCCGGTGGTCCTGTGAGTGTGAAGCGTCCTATCTCCAGCAGCTCGGACACGCCATGATGAGCTCTCAGCGTCCACATGTGGAGACTGTTGTCATCGAGCAGAGTCACCAGCTCCACCTGCACGTGTAGCACAGTAAGCATCAACAAAACAACATAGGAACTTGACTATATGACATCAAATCTGAGGTTTGTGGGTGTATGTGTCTCTAAAGTCATAAAGGTGTGTGTTTATGTAGTGTGTGTGTGTGTCTAGGTAGTGTGTGTGTGTGTGTGTGTGCATGCGTGTCCACTCACCTGGTGGGGCAGGAAGTGCACCTGTGTTACCGTGGCGTTCTCATCATGCAGACCCATGAACTCGACACCTGGAGCCCCATACCTGGACACTGGTCAAGGAATACTCCTCCACTACATAGATATACACCACATAGATACACCTACATACCTGGACACCGGTCAAAGAATAATGATACACACACCACATAGATACACACACACGTCATACCTGACCATGGGTGAAAAGACTACTACTACTACTACAACACACCACACACAAACACCAAAACAATCCTTTTCATGGCTTTATAAACAACTCTGCAGTCTGACAAGGGACATATCCTGACGAGAATGAGGCAGTGTGCTGTAGCTGTGGTGTGTGGCAGTCCGGGGATGAGCCCTCACTCTTAAACTGCCTTGATGTGTGTTATTACAGCTGGGACAAGCCCACGCATTGTATGAATGAGACAACATTATCGCTGTGCATGTGTGTGTGAGACAATGGGAGGAGTGTACTGACTGGCTCCAGAACAGTCAATGAGCTGGATTGTGTTTCAAAACCGATGCAGAGATCTCCCTCTCTCTCTCTCTCTCTCTCCTCACACACAGTCTCCAGGTAAGCGTGGGTTTAGTAACAGTGCGTTCTCCTTGAGCCACACACACACAACCTTCCTCTCTCACACACACCCTCACACACCCTCCACTCTCTCTCACACACACACACCCTCGCACACCCTCGCACACCCTCACACACCTCACTCTCACACACACCCTCCACACGCTCTCCTCTCTCTAACACACACACACACAGAGGAGGAGGATACAGCTTGATGGCTCCAGAGCGTGTTCCTATGGCCAGCAGCTGCAGGGAGGGGCTGAAGCCCAGAGCGCTGGGCTGGTGAGGGAAAGCCATGCTCCACCGTCTGGGGGAGAGAGAGGTGGGGGAGAGACGGAACAAGAATGAGAGAGGGGGCAGGTACCTTGTTGAAGTGATAGAGAGAGAGCAGCTACCTGGTTGGAGTGATAGAGAGAGAGCAGCTACCTGGTTGAAGTGATAGAGAGAGAGCAGCTACCTGTTGAGTGATAGAGAGCAGCTACCTTGTTGAAGTGATAGATAGAGAGCAGCTACCTTGTTGAAGTGATAGAGAGCCGCTACCTTGTTGAAGTGATAGAGAGAGCAGCTACCTTGTTGAAGTGATAGAGAGAGAGAGCAGCTACCTTGTTGAAGTGATAGAGAGAGAGCAGCTACCTTGTTGAAGTGATAGAGAGAGAGCAGCTACCTTGTTGAAGTGATAGAGCTCTTGTTTGAGGCGTTCTCTCTGGGTCTCGTGGCCATGTCTCCTGAACCTCTTCATCCTCTACTCCAGACAACTCTCTCTCTGCTGCCCACACACCCTGAGAGAGAGAGAGAGGCAGAGAGAGGGAGAGCGAGGGAGAGAGAGAGAGATAGCGAGCGGCAGAGAGAGGGAGAGGCAGAGAAAGGGAGAGCGAGGGAGAGGCAGAGAGAGCGAGAGGCAGAGAGAGGAGAAGGACAAAGAATATTCAATAAAGTTGAAGGAGAAGAGACTCTTCCAGCCCCTATGTGAGCACTGCAGAGGTCAGCTGACACTGTGGGCCTGGAGACGAGACACTGAGCTCTCCAAACAGCAACGAGGAAGTTACCATCCAATCAGAAATGAACAGGTGGATAAAAGGGACCTAGTGGAATCTACCCTGAGGTGGGGGGTGTGTGTGTGTGTGTCTCATCTCTGTGTCATTTTAGTCACATGCACACACAGGCTTGCGCACACACACACACACACTTTTTCCAGATCTCAGAGTAGGCAGAGCTCTGCTTAGAGAGAGCAGAGGGTCAGAGACCTAAATAAAGAGACCATTGTTCTATCACACTCTCTCATGCACACACACACACACAGCTGATGAAACCACCTGTTGCAGAGAAGTTGTTTCTAAAGAGGCCACTTCAGAGAAAAGAAGGGAACGATAAGGGGGGATCGGGGGGAGGGATGAGAGGAGAGAGATGAAGGATGAGGGGGAGAGAGAAAAGACATATTGGACATGTTTCCTTGCCGACGGGACAGACCGAACCCTGTGGTTCTCACGACAGACCCATCGACCCAACATCCCATCACAAATCTCCTCCCCCCGCCGCGCCCCCGCCCCGGGTTCCAACCTCGGCCCCGGGCTCTCCGCCTCTGGCCCCTGCCTAACCCTGGCCCCCAGCCTCTAGCCTCATCCACCCCTAAATTCCAGCCTCGTCTCGTTGAGCAACACCCAAAAAAATGCGAGCAGAGAATCCCGGCCCCTCGGAACACTTGTCACAACCAGAAAACCACAATTAATCGCTGGAGGAAACTCCCAAGCCACAGAGCTTTAGGACTCACAGGCTTCACCCGTGTAGTACGGGTACAGCTTCCCGTGACTGCAGGTTCAAAACCCCCCCCGCCCCTGTACGGTCACTTTGGATAAAAGCAACCGTTGTTCTGAACACATTATTATTAGGCTACAGAAGAACTGTCCTCTCTGGGAGCTTATCTTTCTATATGGGAAGTTAAAATACAAGGTTTGTGCTGGTTACAGGTGCTGATATGGGTAAATCTGTCACGCCCTCTGTGACACCACAGTACATGTCTAGATGACTATACCCGATGATTTGAACCATTCTATTAATATTTTAGGCTGACAAATGGAAATGCTATCCCAGGGGGAGAGTTGGCAAGCCTGAAGGGTTTATTAGACGTGACACAGAGCTCCAGCATGATTCATAATATTCCGTCTGATCCAACCCACGCGCCTGGCCGGCTGAGGAGACCGGAGAGGGCTTCAGTCAGGCTGGTGTGAGCAGGGTGTTAGTCACTCCTCGGGCTCCCCCGCCTCCACTCCGGCCAGCTTCCTCACCTGCCAGATCTGCTGTTGGACGGCAGCGCCCTCAGCCGGCCCGACCCGCTGCTGCGTCCCCTCGTTTTGCGTGTTCGCCTCGGATCATCCGCGGTTACAAACGTCGCCCGAGGAAAGACGGACCTTGCCAGCGTCCGCGCTCTCAGGATAAGAGTGTTGACACACACGCCATCATTTACATTGAGTCATTTAGCAGACGCTCTTATCCAGAGCGACTTGCAGTAAGTACAGGGACATTCCCCCGAGGGAAGTAGGGTGAAGTGCCTTGCCCAAGGACACAACATAATTTCGCACGGCCAGGAATCAAACCGGCAACCTTCTGATTAATAGCCCGATTCCCCCCCCCCCCCCCATCATCATCACACACACCAAGCTCGTAAGTGCCATTATATCTCTCTCGCGCACACACACACACGAGGAGGGGAAAACAAGTTCATCAAACAAAAACACCGAAGATGGTTTCCTCATCCGGGCGTCCTGCCCTGCCAGTATTGTGTTGGTCTGGGTGGAAGTCTGGCCACATCTGCAGAAACAGCCCTGCTTTCCTCCTCGTTCACGCTGGGCTTTCACACAGCGCGGCACAAAGCTCGACCAGCCAGACCCCCCCCCCCCCCTCATGACGCAGCCTCTGTGTTCCTGAAACCCCAGGCAGGGCTGGAGGCCCCCCACCTAGAGAGCTGTCCACTCTTGACAGCACGGTCCGACGCATACCTCCCTGCTACTGCCACACACACACACACACACCTCCCCCCCCCCCCCCCCCCCCCCACACACACAGCGTAGACTTTAGACTTGAGGCTCATATGCTACAGACCCCCCCGAACAGTAACCCCAAACCTAACCCTCTTTCAACAAAACTCATTTTCAAGTACTGAGAGAGCAGGGGTAGTGCGGGCTGGTGTTCTCACGGTGACTTGCAGGACAGTTCCTGACGGGTCTGGTACTGTTAATGATTACACAAGCAAGGCTGCAGTCAGTCAGGTTTGGTGGGAAATCATGTGGCGTATACTGTATGTTGCACACACACGCACTTCATCCTTTCTGCCAACGTACATGCCTTGTCTGTGCAAACTTTCATGGCTAATGAAACCCTTTCTGATTCTTATTCAGCCGCATTAGCCTTCACAGGCAGAGGCACATGGTAAACATTCTAGAAACTTCCCAAACTGCCGAGGTGTTTTCTAAACAACCTGCACACTGACAGGACCAGGCAGGCCGGCTGACGTTTTTCTGAAGAAGCCCGAGATACGGACGACTTCTGCTCAACAACAAACAGAACGGTATCCCGGGAACGCCAGTTGGACAAAACTTATCAATGACCTTGAAGGATGGAAACGTAAGCACACATGGACAGACTCATGTACACACACACACACACACTATTTGATCAGTGGTGAGATCATTTATGTACCAAAGTAGTACTAGCTAGCTCGAGCCATTATATTCACCTGTAATGTCAACAAGCACAAGAGTTGAACACACGCACGCACACACACACACCAAACATAAATATAGTGCAATGTGTTCATTTAGCAAATCATTCGATCAAAAGCAGGAGCATTCTTGCCAATAAAGCATTACTGAATTGAATTAAGAGTGTCCGGGGAGGGGGCACCAAGCGCCACCCATCATCCCCCACAGGAACCGAAACCACCCGAAGTGGTTGTGACTGTGGTGAAAACCGACCAGTGTCGAAATCAATGGGAGTCGTGGGAGTTTTGTGACATCACCAGAATTCCTGGCATTCCATCGCCGCAAATCTTCAGAGGTGAGTGAGGTGCCACGGGCGAATCCAGACAGGCAGCGTTCTGGATCGCACACACACACACGGACACACACACGGACACACTCTCCTCCCTCTGCGACAGCCAAACAACCACGCCAGCCTACTACAGCAGACAGACTGCCCAGGAAATGCCTGGCATCTCAAACATGCTACTTATGTCCTAAGCTTATGCAATCACTAGCGTTGCAGGCGCTTGAAGAAAACAGAAGGAAAAAAAATAAAAATCGAACAAACTAAAAAGCATGATGGGAGTCGTGCTAATGAGCACCTCCCCTGTAAACGGGCAGATGAGCCAAAACAAACGGCGTGTTCCAGTGGAGGAGTGCAGTGTTGAGGGCTGAGTGCTGTACCCTCACCGTGTTCACACACACAGAGAGAGAGAGAGATAGAGAGACAACCGGCCAAGTGACTACAGAAAGCAACCAAGAGCCAAAGACAGCCAAGGTGTGTGCCAGCGTGGCTTGTGATTATGACAACACTCATGAGTAAGGGAGTGGCAACACACACCCTCTCTCTCACTCCCCATCCCTCTCCCTCCCTGCCTGTTGTCTTCCTTCTCTAATTTCATGCAGGTAGGTTACAGTTAGTCGTCGACTTCCTGTGTCCATGTAAAGGACATCCTCAAGGTCCTCTGTTAGTCCTTCAATGACAGCTAGTTGAAAGACAGCAGATCCCCATCCCGCTGAATCACTCAGTTCTGTCCAAACCTTCCTAAATCAAGGAAATAAGCCCTTGGTTGAGATGTTCTGGAAATCAAAACATTATTTGTAGAGCCCCTTTTCAAGCTATTTCACAGACAGCTTCACAGGTGCCCCAAGATCGGCATCCAACTGAAACCTCTCCAAAACAGAAGAAAAAACAGCCCTCACTAAGATCCGATGTCATCGCTGACAGTAAACAAACCGTTTACAGCAAACAAACCGTCAAGAGTTGACATGATGCTATCGACCAGGCGATGCAGGCCATCAGGGCAGGCTGTCCGGCATCGTGACCCTGACGGTATAGCTCGAGGTTAGGGCATGTGACTGAACATCACAAGGTCCCAGGTTCAAATCTCCCCTGGACTGCAAGTCGCTTCGGATAAAACGGTCAGCTAAATACATGGGAAAACTTCATAAACAAATGCAGCGACTGAGAAGGGGAAGTGATGCGTCTCTGACACAGCAGCATGTTCTGGGGCTATTCTCAGTGATGATGATGATGACTCCTGTCACACTCACATCCAAGATCCCCTTCTGGCCGCACAAAATCACGATGAGGAAGCAAACTGGGATAGGTATAGCTCAGTGGTTAGAGCTTGTGCTGGGAAAGCAAGAGGTCGCAGATTCAAATCCGCCCTCTGTACGTCGTGGATAAACCGTTCTGCTACATGAACACATTATTATTACAGACCAGTAGTGCTGGGGTTTCAAGAGTCTGAACATAGCCCAGTCTGAACATAGCACAGTAGGAGACCACCACAGCAGATTGAGATGCACCCCCAATGCTGTGGTTCCCTGCCGCCTCCCTCTAACAGCAGGACGGCGATCTTGTCAGGGGTCAGGAAGTGTCCTGCAGGATGTCAGTCCCCATCCTGACATCTATAAACAGTTATCAAACTAAAACATAACAAAAATGAAACCTAGGAGGAGAAAACCAACCGAACCTTGACATCAAATATTAGAGGGATTAGACTAATACTAAAGCCTGAAAACTATGCCTGATGAAAACAATACAGATGTCCCCTACTAGTCAGCAAGCAGAGCATCGTAAACAGTTGGGTGTGGGCCTTGGATTTGATGTATGGTCGTTTCTTAAAAAGCCTGACCAACAAAACACAATTGGTAAACAATGTTACCAAGGCGCCACTTCCTCCACTGTCTTATTAACAAACCACACATAACTTCTCTTGTGCAATAATTGGTTCCACGTTACCACATGTAAAAGGGGAATCAGGGGACTCGACACAATATCTAGGTTAACAAGCCACCGTATCTGCATAATAGCGCACGCACAGAAGAGCTGATTAGCGCTTATTAGAGTTCAAAATCAAAAGATTGTATGACAGAAGCTACTGGAGTTGCGGACTCAAGGCCACAAGAAAGACCTTAGTTCAAGTGAGTTTCACCTATCCTCGTAGCTACTCAGTGGAAAACACTAACTCAACACACATCTAGAATTAGATGCCATTGCATTAGCATTACTTAAATGTGATAGCTACGTGCAAAATTATATTGCTTTGCCGTTTTAAACGTTGTCAAGACGAAATATTCTTCCTGCAAGGGGGCAAAGCTTCTCCTTTGTGAGAACAGCTTCAGGTGGACTATGGCAGGTCCCAGCTGTAACAGAAGAAGTGTTTGTTGTCGAGCACAATGACTTTTTGTTCGGCCGGGCACAGATGCAGGTGGGGACGGGAGAGTCAGGAGCACATCGTCCTTCAACGTTTGCATGTCCAGAAGTTGGCTACGGCTAACTTCATTTCTCTCTCTCACAGTCTGGGAGCCGTTAGTTACCTGCCACCTGCCTTTCAGATATAATAACGGCCAGCCTCGAATAGTGAGTCAGATAGATTACGGGTTGTTTGCATAGGTTCTCCCGAAGAGCAAACACATGACTGTACAGAAGTGAGTCGTTCACTTCTCGTCCGTATGATGTAGATCACACCGGGTAAAAAGTAACGCAGGAGTCAACCACCTAACTGTGTATGCTACAAGGTTATTGTTGTTTTGGACATGATTTCGCTCCGAAACTGGAAAAACCGGTGTGAGGGATCTAGCCGCAAAGCCCCCACGCCCCCCTCCCCAAACACAGAGACAATTACTCATTGATGAATCCGACACCGTTGTAGAGACACACCTTGCTCCAGACCGGACTCTTCTTTCCTGATGCCAAATGTTTACGTTTCACATGATGCCATATCGATCGGCTTGGGTGGATCGCTGAAAACGCGATTTGTTAATTTGCCGGTTTATATGGCCCTGAACCTAAATGACTTAACAATAAGTTAGCCAGCTAACTGGCTCGAATTAGCTTAATTATTGCTAGATAGAGCGGCACCTAAACTGTCTTTGTCGTAACGTCCATAGTACTCACACACGACTTAACTCAGTGCTAACTACAGTAGAGCTACCTAGCTCACACTTTCTCGCACTGAATAAAGTATTCAGATTGGCAGTCTGCTGCTGTATTGAGTTAACGAGCTAGTGCTACTTTAGCTTTAGCATGTCGTTGGAGTCTGCCAGCTTATGCTAGCACAGCTAGAGTTAGCAAGCTACACCCACAGTTAGCTAACCATGATATTCGTAGTCCGATGCTGCTGCCAACAACATCTATTCCAACGTCGTTAAGAGTTGATTATAATTTAAGATTCAGCTTTTCGGATTTAGATTGCGCTTCTCAACATGACCATCAACTACAAATGTCTGCGAACTTGTTAGCTAGCTAGTCAGATATTGTTAACAACACCTGTAGAGCCAAACACTGAAGTGAAGAGTCGGGCCCGACTCTCACCTGACTCGAAACGGTCGTTGCCCCGGCTGTGTCCACTTTGTGCCCGCTAGTTCACCCGGGCTTGGTTGATGTCCAGTTTTGATGGGTCACTCTCCTAAAACCAGTTAAAAACTAACTAGTACCGTTCACCGAGCTGATATTGTAGATTCGTTTAAGTGCAAGCCCAGTTCCCTTTGCTAACCAATACAGCGCATTCGCCCTCGATGTTTCCTGGACAAATCAATGGGTCTACCCTCTGAACGCAAGTTGACTGGCTCATGCTACCTTTGCAGACTCCGCCTCCCGACGAAAAAAAAACATTTCCGGGATAGCTAGCTAATCATTCAATATGTCTGTCCATAGGTCTGTCATATTATACTAGGTTAACCAATAACAATGGGTCTGTCTCCTTTTTGAGGTCTACTATAATTTATAATTTAGTCAATTTGAAAATAAAACGAATATCTATTTGGTACTTGATTTGACTATTTATTGATTATTGAATCAAGTTCAACGTGAAGTTAAGAAATGTTTTCTTTTGATGTTTTATTTGACATGTTTTCTGTTTTCAAGTTAAAAAGGTAGGCTAGTTAATTATATTTGTTATTATACAAATAACAGTTGCAATTGAATAAATGCATATTTTACATATCATATTTATTGGTTTGACTTCTTTTACAGCAACATGATGGATAAAGGCACTTAATTCGCAGACTGTTACAAATGACAAATTTGGAAGCTGTTGGAAGCTGACTTCATTTCACCCAGTGTACAATTTCACTCATTAAAACATGTTATATGTCACATGAAATTAGCAACAATTTTAATACAGATCTCAGTATGATACAACAGGAATGTTGCGTGTTAATAATTCAAGTTTCAATCAAGTTTGTGACGTGAAATCGTGTACATGTTGCTTCAAAGACTGACGATCCTGGCTCCAGAGGAGGGAGTAGTGATGTAGAAGGTCGGAGATCCACCGTATCGCTCCTGGAGAGACAAACACAGAGCCAGAGTTTCTCATTACAAAATGAGAACTCTAACATGCTAGATAGGACTTTGTAGTGAATAATTGATTTGTAATTATCTGAAGGGAAATGTTGAATTGGAAATCACTAATGGTGACTAATGTCACTGATGGAGACATCTGAACTTGTATAATAATAATAATACAAATAATAACAAAGTGTTCATTTGGGAGACCCTTTCATCACCCTTTCATTCACCCTTTTCACCTCTTGATCTATCCATCCCACCAAGCATCCTACAGTGGTGACAAGTGAGTCACTGATGTCCCTGTCATCTCATTGGATAGTAACCAGCCACCAATACTCAGGGAGTGGTAAACAGCTGGTAGCTAAGATGTGGTTACTTTGCGATAGGGCTAGTGAATACACACCGTTCCTCGACTCGAACCACAGAAACCCTGTTGGACCTTTGTCTGTTCTGTCTACATGCACCAATTGTATGTCGCTTTGTAAAGAAGTGTCTGCCAAATGGATAAACTGGATCAAGCTGGCTCAGGCTCAGACAGGAAGTGGAGGACCCAGCCAGAGGAAGGGGATAAAGGAAGAGCATTTGGCTTTTGGTTCACAACCACAAACCTTTCCTTTACGATGCTCATCCCTTCCGCTCACAAACTTCCTGCTTCACTCCTTCCCCCTTTTTCTATAATTAGCCTTCACCCCCCCCCCCCCCCCATCTCCTACACGAAACAAGCTTGTCTGAGAAAGACATGTCTTTAGACAATGAAGTAGGGTGCTTCTCTTTCTCATATGGAATAACCTCTCTCTCTACTACTCTACTACTGCCAGGAAGTGTCCGACAAAGTCTGCCACTACATGATCGCGTGGATGTTTCGAAAAATACAAAAACAAACCTCTGTGAACGTCTCATATTTTTCTGAATATTGTATTAGTGTATGTCCAAAAAAAACGTACAAAAAAGACACAGATCATGAAAACTTGAGTAACTTTTAGTGTTGGTTTGTCAAGAGTTAAAGGACTTGGATGACTGCTAACGGTAAGTCTTATGAGTCCTCAGTGTGAGTAACTGTAAGTCCTAGCTGGTTGGTGGGGAGGAGGGGAGGCGCGGAGGAAAAAGAGGAAGGGAGGCCTAATCAGACTGTGTTCCAGTTGTTCCCATCTAGCGAGACGATCCAATCAGCTGCGGACGAGACGGAGCGAACTGCAGTTCAGAATATCCGCGGGGTCAGGGGTCACCAACTCCACCCTGAACCCCTCGGCCAGCGACACTGTCAGCAGCTCCTCCACGAAGCTGCGTGTGTCTGTGACCTCACAGGGGCCTCGGCGCTCACTGATGACATCGCAGGGCCCTCCAGGGTGGGTCTGCGATGTTTCCGGGTCGGTGATGACGAGGCCTCGGTATCGCAGCTTGTTGTACTGCTCCTGGGGCAGCTCCTCTGGCTTGGGGACCCACTCCAGCCTCACCCGGTTCTGCCTGGGCTCGGCCAACTGGGGGGCACTGAGACCCTGGGGAGTCCAGTAGGACAAGCGTCCGCAGAGCAGGAGCAGGAAGGCCCGCCAGGTGCAGAAAAGCTCTGCAGTCAGAACCTGCACTGAGCACGTGCAAAGCTCGTAGTTCCCGGCCCCTCGGCGCAGGTTGAAGTGGAGAACGCGCACCTGGAAGGAGACGCACACCGTGACCGTGAGCTGAGCTAGGCCAGAATCAAATACCTATCAGCCCTTCCTGGGTAAATAAAGGGTGACTGCAATTACATACAGTACTGTGCAAAAGCCTTAGGCAAAAAGAAAAAGTATAGCAAAAATGCTTCACGAAAGAATGAAATGACTCGGCAAATATTTTCTCAATATTGCACTTTCATACTGCCGCACAAACACAGAAAACAAAGATGTTGATATTCAAGACAATATTCATGTAAAAAATCTTGGCTGGCTAAGACTTTTTGCAAAGTACTGTATATATACCACCTGACCAATCCATCCTCTGTACACACACACACAACTGGTAGAAGCCAGTCCCCGCCCCCAACCACACACACAGACACACACACACAGACACACACACACACACACACACAGACACACACACACAGACACACACACAGACACACACAGACACACACAGCCACACACACACAGACACACACACACAGAAACACAGACACACACACACACACACACCTTACAGTCCACCTCCACCAGCAGCATGGCCCCCGGCGGGCCCCCTCCCTCGCAGAGCGGCCGGGCCTCCTCGTAGCGGCGCACCTCCTCCAGCAGGGGGCGTATCTGGTAGAAGTCCGCCTCCCTGCGGAGCAGCGCCAGCTCAGAGAAGCCCCGCGGCAGGTCCAGCGAGCCAGAGCGCAGGAAGTTCAGAACGTACCGGAACAATCTCCCGTCCCGGTCGATGAACACGTTCCCCTGCCGGTCCCGGAGCGAGGAGATCTGCCCGGTGAACATGGCCCCCAGCATGGACTCCCTGCAGCGGGTCAGAGTGTCCAGGGTGGTGCTGTACAGCTCCCCGCCCACGTTTAACGCCACCGGGTCCCGAAGGGACGGCCCGGTAACGGTGTCGTCACGGTTACGGTCCGGGGAGTTGAGACTCAGCATTGTTCCCTTTTCTTAGACTGGTGAGACGAGCTGTTGGTTTTGTTTACGTGGTGGATCAGCTGATCTTGGGATCCACCGGGTGATCCTGTGTTGGTCTGTGGCGCAGCCTGGTTCTCCTCTAGGTGTTCCTGTGGGGAAAATGGATCTTTCCGGAATGGAACTCTGAGAGTTGGAGAGGAGTTCCGAAAGTTCTGCAGGTTCCTTTTGTGTTCCGGGGGGACTCTTTTCTTTTGCGGGGCGCTGAGGCAGAGCGGTAACCAGGGGATACGGGGTGGTTGAAAAAGAGAAAGAAGACAAATTCTGTGTTTGTCTCGCCGGAAAACAAGTTCTGTCTATCTCAATAACGACTGCTTGTGAATAATTAAAAAGATAGAGGGGGGGGGGGGGGGGGGGGAGTCATTTCCAGGTGTGCTGGACAGTGTAGCTCAAGTAGCTCTGGGGAGTGGAGTAGAAAATGTCTACTGTGGTGGATGTCAGTGGCCTGGGCCTATTGTGTGAGCCAGCTGCTCGTGTTTCACTGGACTGACTGAGCGAGAGAGAGGGAGAGAGGGCCCCTGTGACCAGACTTGCATGCTAATAAACGGACCCTTCTGGACCAGAGCTCTACAGAGCTCGCTTTTATTCGCAACTCGTACCCCCTGGTCGCAGACACGCAAAACTCTTTCTCTCGCTCTTTCTCTTTCCCCTCTTTTTCTCCGAAACTGTCCGGGTCAGACACAGGCTGACACTTCCTATTGAAAATACAGCTAAAGCTATTAAAAAAAGCATGTGATCAAAATAGCTGTAAAACTGCAACGCACATGATGTTTAAGTCACACACTCACAGTTCCATACTGCATAGATAACCTCTGTTTTGTTTAACCACAGTCAACTGCCACAGCTAGCAAGTCCACACCCTACTTCCTCTAAGGTACTGTGTGCGTGTGCTTGTCTGTATACATTCCTACCTGCATGGCTGCATGGTGTTGACGATGCATGGTGCCGGCCTCTAGCAGTGTGTTTTTGCCTGGTGTGTGTGTGTCTGTTTACGTTCCCACCTGTATATGCTGCATGGTGTTGTCTTGTGTGTGTGTGTGTGTGTCTGTTTACATTTCCACCTGTATATGCTGCATGGTGTTGTCTTGTGTGTGTGTGTGTGTGTGTCTGTTTACATTTCCACCTGTATATGCTGCATGGTGTTGTCTTGTGTGTGTGTGTGTGTGTGTTTGTGTTCCCACCTGTATATGCTGCATGGTGTTGTCTTGTGTGTGTGTGTGTGTGTGTCTGTTTACATTTCCACCTGTATATGCTGCATGGTGTTGTCTTGTGTGTGTGTGTGTGTGTGTTTGTGTTCCCACCTGTATATGCTGCATGGTGTTGTCTTGTGTGTGTGTGTGTGTCTGTTTACATTCCCACCTGTATATGCTGCATGGTGTTGTCTTGTGTGTGTGTGTGTGTGTGTCTGTTTACATTTCCACCTGTATATGCTGCATGGTGTTGTCTTGTGTGTGTGTGTGTGTCTGTTTACATTTCCACCTGTATATGCTGCATGGTGTTGTCTTGTGTGTGTGTGTGTGTGTGTTTGTGTTCCCACCTGTATATGCTGCATGGTGTTGTCTTGTGTGTGTGTGTGTGTGTGTGTGTTTGTGTTCCCACCTGTATATGCTGCATGGTGTTGTCTTGTGTGTGTGTGTGTGTGTGTGTGTTTACGTTCCCACCTGTATATGCTGCATGGTGTTGTCTTGTGTGTGTGTGTGTGTCTGTTTACATTCCCACCTGTATATGCTGCATGGTGTTGTCTTGTGTGTGTGTGTGTGTGTGTGTGTTTACGTTCCCACCTGTATATGCTGCATGGTGTTGTCTTGTGTGTGTGTGTGTGTCTGTTTACATTCCCACCTGTATATGCTGCATGGTGTTGTCTTGTGTGTGTGTGTGTGTGTGTGTGTTTACGTTCCCACCTGTATATGCTGCATGGTGTTGTCTTGTGTGTGTGTGTGTTTGTGTTCCCACCTGTATATGCTGCATGGTGTTGTCTATGGCGCTGGCCTCCAGCAGTGTGACAGTGCAGCCACCAAAGCCACCTCCAGTCATCCTGCTCCCAAACACCCCCTCCACCTGCATGGCTGCCCCCACCAGCTGGTCCAGCTCTGGGCAGCTCACCTCATACAGGTCCCTACACACAGCACACAGGGGACAGGGACACACTCAGAACAGCAGCTCTCAACCAAGGTTATTGTCTTATTATCATTTGTCTTATTTAAATGTGGTTTATGTTTCAATTCCACATTCTTTGTTAGTTGAGGTTTCGTTTTTTAAGCCATGCCTGTTTTCTAATGTCTTTAGGTTTTATTTTCATTGCAGTTTCTGTACTTATTAATAGCTAAAAGGAAGCTGTACTGTGAAAATCCCCTTTAAAAAATATACAGGGTATTTTAAGATAGAAATTGTGTTTTTCCTTTGATGCATGTCATGCTGTCATGTTCAGTTATGTTGTGTTCAGCAGTTGTGTTCAGCACAGTTGTGTTCAGCAGCGCTCAGCACAGTTGTGTTCAGCAGCGCTCAGCACAGTTGTGTTCAGTAGTGTTCAGTACCGTTGTGTTCGGTAGCGTTCAGTACCGTTGTGTTCAGTAGCGTTCAGTACCGTTGTGTTCAGTAGCGTTCCGTACCTCAGGGAGTTGTGACTCTCCACCATGAGTGTGCCGAACTCCCGGTAGGCCCCTCTCTTCAGGGCGTCGGCGGCCCGGGCGGTGCGCTCTATCTCCTCGATGACGTGACGCGCCCTGCGCCAGGAGACCTCGTCCAGGCGGGCTCTGGCGTCTGCAACAATGGGAGGGAAAATAAGACCGCCGACAAACAGACACGGCAGAGCCCAGATTAAAAATACACTTCCTCGTTTCGTGACAGCTGTCTCTGGAGGACGACTGAGGAGAATACAACCCCACTGTCCAATTGGACATCAACAAGATGGGGGTAGGATCAACTTATAACTTTCAAGTCATCTGTTCCCCTGTTCACCACTTCCTGCTTCTTGTTGACCTCTTCTCCTCATTCTATCCCTCGTCCACCTCCACCTCCTCCTCTTCCTGTTCCACCTCCTCCTCCTCCTCTTTCTTCCTCCACTTCCTCTACTCATCCTCTCCTCTCCCTCCTTCCCCCTCCCGTTGTTCCCTCGTTCGTTCTCACCCTCCAGATCCTTCAGTGTGGCGTCCCTGAGACTGGCCTTTCCCAAGATGGCAGCAGCCTGCTCACACTGCCGTCGTCTGTCCGGGTACTCGCTGCCCGTCAGGGAGTGCTTGACGTTAGAGTTGGTGATGAGGATGACCAGGGCGGGGTCAGCCAGGGGCACAAGGGTCGCCTCCAGAGACCTGGGACAGAGACAGGAAGTGAGACAGCAAAACAACAGGAAGTTTGTGTCATCTGTTACTGTGGAGTCAACTAGATAGGTAGTTCACACTGGGTTAATGAAGATAGCTCGAATGTTACCAGGCAGGGAATAAACCGTAAATAATAAATAGTACATCTAAAAAGTAAATAATGAAATAAAATACTACTTCTTTCCAAGAATGTTTTAGATAAAGCATCTGCTAAATGAGTAAGTGTAATATAATTCCATCTTTATTGTCCACAAATGTGTAAATGTACCTTTGGTTCCACAGGAAGGTTAAAACATATCACAGTAAATCACATTCCATACAATAGCAAAGAACACATGAGTAGTGAAGCTTTCCGGTACAGCCAGCGTCCTGAGAGGCTGCCTGGGCCCACCTGCAGTCTATGAGCAGAGCGTGACCCTCCTGTCCCAGGACAGACACAAACTGGTCCATGATGCCACAGGGGACGCCGGCATGGCTGTGTTCTGCCTGCTGGCATGCCACTGCCTTCGCCACCTTGTCCCCGTCATCTGAGGAGGAGAGGAGGGAGGAGGAGAGGGAGGAGGGAGGAGGGAAGAGGGGAGGGAAAGTGGTAGGAGGGAAAGTGGGGAGGAGGGGTGTAGGGGAGTAGTGGAGGAGAAGTGTTAAGCTTTAGGGTTGTGATTAAGGGTGATAGTTACAGTCTGAACCCCAGGGTGTGTCGGGGGCTCCCACCTGGACAGAGCTGCTGGAGGAAGGTGTACACAGCCACCTCCAGAGAGGCAGAGCTGGACAAACCTCCACCCAGAGGAACGCTGCTGGCTACCACTGCCCTGAAGCCTGGGAGACCTGGAGCTGTGCGTGTGTGTGTGGGGGGGTGGGGGGGGGATTCAGAGGAGAGGATGAGAGAGAGGGGGAGAAAAGAAGGAGGAAGAGAGTAAAGGGGGTAGAGAGGTGAATGAGTGTAATAAAGGAGATTTAGACCATACAAATCACAACGATGTTCCGGTTGACAGCTTTTAACTTTTTTTTGTTACTACTATATTTTTTGTTACTACTATATATTTTACTTCTATGTTTATTGTCTGCACCAACATCACCAGAGCAAATTCCTTGTTGTATGTGAAAATGTACTTACTTATGCAATAAATCAGTTTCTGATTCTGATGATGACAGTGTGGTTTGATATTACAATTATGCGCTACAATAATTGCATAATTTTGTATTTTTACCTCTGTAATGCTGCACAACTCCCTTCACATAGTTGGCCCAGCTGGGTTTCCCAGGAGACAGAAATTCCCCCGGTTTGGGGAGGTCAAAGGTCACCCTCCAGGGCTCCTCCACATCCTTCTCTGCCGTTACTATGGTGACGCTCTGGCCAGGGGTCCGACTGCCCACCACCACTGTCACCAGAGGCAGGGCCTGAGAGAGGGAGAGAGAGGAAGGAGGATGGACGGAGGGAGAGTGTGTGTGCGCGTGTGCACATTTTGAATGATCTGGGCAAACTGAATTTAATTGGAAATAATCCCAGTGTGTACAATGTCAACGTCATCAACTTCTCAAATGTTCAAATCGACAACCAGTGATCCTCCGTCCGTGGGAGCACTTGCGCCTTTCGTCTCACCATCGGCAAGACGAATCCTTGGTTGTAGTCAGTGTGTTCCCCTATCAGGTTAACCCTGCCAGGAGCGCACACCGCCACCTCCGGACCATCTCCCCCGAAGTTCTGCTCGAACACACTCTGAGCCTCCGCCACCAAGTCGGAAACACTCGGAACTATGCTGGCCATGGCGCATTCAAAACTGGAATTACCTTGTGTAATTTGGCGTCTCAGTATATAGCGTATAGCGGTAAAATATTGCTATGTTACAGTATGACAAGTAAATGACAACAAATATCAATATTTCATCTTTGCGAAAGTAGGCATAAGAATGTCATGTGTTTATCGCAATGATCTGTTGTCAGCTCATTCACTTCCTTATCCAACAATTTACGTGAAGTCAGCTTCAGAATAAAGGTCTTTCAATTTTTTTTAAAAATGCTTTTCAACAATGTATCAAACAACATATAGTGTCAAGTATTGTAAACGATACATTTCATAAATGTACATATGTAAGTAATAGTTGCATGCCTTAAATACACTTAAAATGTAAACAACACGGTTCGAAAACATCTGAAATGTCTTAAATCGGTGTAGTTATAGCGCATATGGGATTTGCTTTAACCATATAACCAGAGCCATGGAAGGAGATTTCTGTAGGAATGGCTTCTGCCTTGGGCCCTGTCCTAGCCTGCACAACCCAGTGCATGTGCATTCTGGAATGTTGAACTTGCTTCATAGTACAGGCCCCTGGTTGATATACTGTATGTACGTTGATATATAGGTAATATATATATATATATATATTGGTATATGAATACTGTGGCCCACAGTGTAGCGTAGCATCAGTAGAATAAAGGCATATTCTATCAATCTTACAAATACATCACACATACACATACATCACAACCCCCGGATTTCATGACAATTTTATTTGGGTACAAATAAAAATGTACAAAATAAAGCATAGAAAAAAGTGTTTATAATTATGAAAACAATGTCAAAGACAAACGTTTTGGTAATGTATCATAAAAGAAAAGGCAGCAGAACAATGTCAATCATTACAAATACAATCTACAGTTGGGAATGCATTTTGTAGTGCTGTTATGCCCGACACTATAGAGCAAGACATGGACTTAGAAATCATGTCTGGGTGACAAAAGGCATGAAGACCTTCACAGGTTCCAAAGCAAAATGTATCAACCTCAAGCTGAATACAGAAGTAACCGTATCCGCATGTTGTGATTTTGATATTGAACCCCCCTCAAATACAATACAATGGTATGGTATGACAAACGTCAGTATTGGTTTATCACATCAAATGTGCAATTACATTCACTGCTTTCTCTGTCACTCCTCTTCAGATAAGGCTGGGTCTAAGGTAGGTTAGACGAACCCCTGTCTTGTTAGTTCAACTGACCCACACAACACAATGGTGTCTTTGAAGATTACAGGGTTAACATTTCTAACAGATCCACTCAGTAGCTTGACATAACATTGACACATTGTAGTTCATGAAAAGCATTGACTTTCGTCCCAAAGCTATCTTTAATCAACTACAGGTCCTGCAGGTCATTCTTAGAAGCGTGGGGGGAGAGGGGGGGGTGTCATCTACAGGGTGTACTGACCAGAGAAAAACACATGTAGGACAGTCAGGCATACACACGTTTTTTGGGGGCCCATGATGAGGTCATACTGTGTTTACGCTTTCTATTGGTGAGTCTCTGTGATCAGCCCAAGGCATAAGGGGGGGGAGGGGGGGGTTCCATTAGACAGATCACACTCCCGGTTCTCCCTCTGTCAGTGATGTAGAACGAGGGGCTCATCCTGGACCTCCCTGCCCAGAAAACAAGCTCCGAGGAAGGGAGAAGAGGGGAATTCAGCGAATTCCCCTCCAGGCTCGGCTAGCCAGATCAGTGCTGGTGTTGGGCTGCCTCCCAGGTCTTCAGTGCCTGCGTGTGCGCTGGCCCCCGGTCCCCGTGGTGGTGATGTAGAGCAGGGGCTGCCTGAGCTGGGATACACGTTTAAGGGTGCTTGTGTGAGCCAATGGGGAGGCCTCTGAAAAAGACAAGCCAAGCGTTAGACCAAACTCCAGCACTGGACTTACAATTAGCCACAGCTCTGCTTAGTCCAAGAGAGCTCAACATACCACCAGACACTCGAGGTACCATGGAGGCATCTTAAGACAACCGTTATCTATCATTTATTAGTCTGTTATGAGATGGTGAAGGCTGCCTGACCTGTTTGCTGGCTGTTGTGGGGCAGCCGGACTTTGGTGAGAGGTGGGACCCCCCTGTGCTGAGGGCGGAGCAGGGGGGCCTGGGGCTGGCCGTTGATGTGGAGGTGGGGGTCTGATGTACTGTCCAGAGGGCGGAACCGTTGTGCAGTAGTGGTCTTTGACTGAGGCAACTGGGGGATTCAAATAGTATACGCGTTAAGTTTAGTTTGCCCATAGGGAACTGTAGTTCACAATCCAAAGCCAATGACATCAGCCAGTGGATCAAAAAACAAACACTCACCGCCTGACCGGTGACCTCGAACGAACGGGAACGCCTCTTCCTGCGACGGGCTTCGAAATCCTGCTCCCGGGGGGTGGGGATCTTGGGGGCGGGTTGGGCGCGGTGGCGCGGGCGTGTCCAGGGGCCCTGGGGGCCGGGGCCCTCGCCGGTGCTGCTGGACAGATTGTCGTCAGAGGTGGCGTGTCGCAGCTCTGGGCTGGGCTGCCGGCCGTGGCGCAGGGCCGGGCCCCTGGGGGGCGCCTCGCTCAGGGACAGACTGCTCTTCTGCTTCTTGGGGTCCAGGGGGGAGGGGGGAGGGGGCAGCCGGAGGGCGTCCACCTCCAGGGCTTTGGAGCGTCGGCGGGCGGCCTTCACCGCGATGCTTTGGACGCCTTTCAAGATCTGCTGCCTCTCTGTGGAGTCGAATCAGATTTGACCAGACGTCGAATACACACGGCTTATACCAACAGCTCTTCCTCGGGTACAGTTCAAATCCAAAACACTGGTTTTCCACGCTACCTAGCCATCAATCTTTAAATACATCTTTAATTTCCTCCGTCCATCCCCTTTCCCTGTATCTCCGTGGGGGGTGATGGTTGGGGCGGAGTCTCTTACCCTTGCGTGAGAGGGGGACATCGGCGCCCGTCTCGCTGCTCTCGGGGGAGGAGTCCAGATGGCTGCTGACGCTGTGGCTCAGGTGGTTGTAGCTCAGGGCGCTCTCTGGGGCGGAGGGCTGCAGCTGGAGAGCACACGTCACGCAGGGTTACAACCACACACACAGAGTAATTCACCACACACACAGAGTAATCACCACACACACAGAGTAATCACCACACACACAGAGTAATCACCACACACACAGAGTAATCACCACTCACACAGAGTAGTCACCACACACACAGAGTAATCACCACACAGAGTAATCACCACACACACATAGTGTAATCACCACACACACAGAGTAATCACCACACACATAGTGTAATCACCACACACACAGAGTAATCACCCCACACAGAGTAATCACCACACACACAGAGTAGTCACCACACACACAGAGTAATCACCACACACACAGAGTAATCACCACACACACAGTGTAATCACCACACACACATAGTAATCACCACACACACATAGTGTAATCACCACACACACAGAGTAATCACCACACACACAGAGTAGTCACCCCACACACAGAGTAATCACCGCACACAGGATTACAACCACTCCACATGTTTTATCATATGAAACCCCAGTTCCCCAGGGCAGGTTCATGTCCCAGGTGGGCCTCACCTCTCGGTTGCCCTGGCCGTTGATGTGGATGGGAGGTGGCGTCATCACCACCGACTGCTTCATCTGTCGGGCGTGAGGGCTGTTCTTGAACATGCGGTTGTTGTCCCTGTGTGCGAGAGGAGAACGTTGTCGACAGACGCCCTCGACAGAGACGGAGGGAGGCGCTGTGGTTTGGTGCAGTGGTTCCAACCTGGGGTCCGCACCCCCTCTAGGGGGAGCCAGAGTTCACAGGGGGGGGGGGGGGGGGCACGTGATCTCATTTGCTTTGAGGTCAAACGTGCATAAAATGTTCCACTATAATTTAATTGTAAAATGTATACATTTAAAAATGTCTTTAAAAATCATATGCTTGCATTGCAAAGTCCAATCAAAAAAATTATAATGATGGCAGAGAAACGTAAAAGCTAGTAATTCCCCAGAAAAACAATGTGTGCACGTCAACGACCAGCATTCAATCAGTTTCAGCTAGCAGCTCGTTCTTCCTGCAGTCAGACCATCAGTATTTTATGAATGAAACAACATGTCTAAGAAACGTAAAACTGCTGAGGACTCATCATCAAACATATTTTTTTTATAGCATTTTACATTATAGCTGTGTGAAAACCAGTGTTCACATGATGTGCATGTGTATATGCAACAAACTTCCCCGTTTCAGTGAATTGGTGTGAGGGAGTCCAAGGAAAGAGCCAGTAGGGTAGTTGCTGTTAATCACTTATTAAGCTGATAATTAATCATTATTATTTATTTATTTTAAATATGCGAGTGTGTGTGTGTGTGTATATACTGTAGGCCAACAGTAAATTATAAACAAAGATAACCAGGGCGAACCAAAGAGAAAAAGAATAAAAACTATAATTGAAGAACATTTTTACCAATAAAGATTTTGAATGAATCACTTTATTATTTCAGGTGTGTGTGTGGGTGGAGGGGGGGGGGAGTCAGGGAGGGCTCTGCTTTTCTTCGGTAAAAGTAGGGGGGGCTCCAAGGAAAACCACTGGTTTAGTGAGCGGGGCCCAGGTTCTTACCCTACTGGCTCAGGTAGGATTGGGGGCAGGGTGTGTCGGCGGGCCCGCCCGCGCCTGTTGTCGGAGCCCATGGTTCGAACAGCTCTCCTGGTCCGAGTCCAGCTCCGGCAGGTGCTCTCGGCCCCGGCAGGGCAGGGTGATCTTGGGCAGGGAGCCCTCCTGGAGGCAGCAAGGGGAAGGATTGAGCATGTGTGGTGGTGTGAGCTTATAAGTGTGTGTGTGTGTGTGTGTTTTCCTACCTTGTAGGTGCGCCCGCTGAACTTATCCAGGACCATGGCTCGATTCAGGTTTCTCTCATCCAGGTCCCTCACAGTACATCTCGTACAGGTCCTGGAGGTGGGGTGGGACCAGGAGGCTGTGGTCTGCAACACACACCCACACACACACACCAGGTTAGACTACTTTCTATACGAGAACATACAGGAAGACAAACACACGCCCTCTGGCTTCATGTGGAATGTTCAGCATTCTTTCTCCGAGGCAGGCGACCTAACCCAGGCCCGCTCGACAACATATCTCGGCGAATTCCGCTGTAAAGCGAGGATAGGGAGCGTTCGTTTACTGCGAGGGGGACGCACCGTCGATGAACCGCCTCTGCTGCTGGATGATCTCGTCGCACAGGAGCCTGTGCTGCTCGTAGCGCTGCACCACAAAGTCCTTCTGGCGGATCACGTTGTCCTTGAGCAGGGCGTGCGACTGCATCTCGGCGTTGCCGATCTCCAGCTCGTGGACCTTGCAGAGGAGGCCCAGCACCTCGCGCTGCTCCTCCGAGCTCACCCGGCGGGGCAGGAGCTCCTCCAGGCGCTGGGCGCGCTCCCGCAGCTCCAGGAAGCGGCGCTCCAGCGACGCCTGGTGGACAGGAGGAGGAACGGCGGGTGAGGCGGATTGTTGGTGACGGCGGCATGTCATGGTTTATATTGTTCTACTGTCAAAGGCTTCGCTGTACTTTTTTATGATGTATGAGTTTTTAAATGAATACAATTGATCAAATAAATGATCTACTTATAAAGATTACTTTTACGTTTATCGCACATGTTCGTTTGGACATTTATTGATAGCCGTGAGAGTACAAAGATTTATAAATACAACATATCTTGGTCTTGTTTGAAGAGACAATTTCACATTAGAACCACAAATGTGCTGCACCCTTCATCCCATTACAATGCCATAGTAAGTGTGCGCTCGTGTTGCTGTCCGGCTCCCTCTAGAGGCCGAGGTTGTGGAGTGCAGACACACTCACCTTCTGCTTTAGGATCTTTTTCTGTTCCGCCATGAGGGTGACCAGGTTCTCCCTGGCCATGGCCACCTGCTGGGTCTCGGTGCTGTCGGGGGGAGACTCTGGGCAGTCCGAGTCCTTCTCACTCTCGTCCTTGTTGAAGCTCTCCTTCCTCCTCTCGGCTCGCCACTTCTTCCTGCGACGGCTTCGCTCCTGTTCCCAGCTACGGAGGGAAAAACAACAAGAGCGGATAATGGTATTGTGTTCATGATTGTTCATGAACAATGGACAATGGACACCTGTGCTGTTGGGGGAAACAGACCAGATTATGTGAGGAGAATTTGGCTCAGGCCAGACACAAGGCCTCGTTTAACAGGAAATAGTTCTATTGCTGAAATAAGCCCGACCTTTCATTTGGGTCATAAGTCATAGCCAGGCATTATGGCTCCAAAATATTTGGGTCCAGAGCCAACAATGTGCAGGGTAATCACAACTTTCTCTTGGGACACTGACTCGGTGACGGTGTGCAGGTGTTTGGACATGTCCATCTGGATCTCCATGTTGCTGTTCTCCAGCTCCATCAGGCTCTTCCTGATCTCCATCTGCTGGCGGAAGGCGTCCAGGAGCTGTTCCCTCAGCTGGTCCATCTCAGCCCGGCTCTGCTGGCTGGAATGAGCCTGCACCTCCGCTATGGAGAGGAGGGGAGGGGAGAGAGGGGAGAGGAGGGGACAGGAGAGGTGAGGTGAGGAGAGGAGAGGAAGGGAGGAGAGGAAGGGAGGAGAGAGTAGGGGACAGGGAGGTGAGGTGAGGAGAGGAAGGGAGGAGAGGAGATAGGGGACAGGAGAGGTGAGGAGGGGGAGATAAGAAGAGGACAGTCAAACACAAACGCGTCCTCATGCTGTCCTCACGCTGTCCTCGCGCTACATCAGCTGTTGTCACTGACGAGATAATTGATTTCCAAGGATTTGGACGGTGAGGCTTAGGTGTAAACAAAGTCTGGGAACTAAATTGGACTGAGTGGCGGGAGAGGAGGGCAGCGAGCCAGGCTGGGGGCATTACCCTGGACGTGCCGGATGTCCGTGCGGTCAGAGCTCAGCTGGCGGCCGGCCTGGTCAGGCGATCTTCTGCTTCAGGCGCTAGGATCTCACTGCGCAGCTCGGAGATGATGTTGGTGTACTGGGCAATGTGGTAGGACACGTTGAGCAGGTTCCTCTTGACCTGTGGGGGTCGACCACACGGTTTAGGAACCAGGGAACGGTGGAAGAAGGGACGGGGGTGTAGGGAGAGGAGGGGGAGGGGGGGTGACTACTGGGGATGTAAACAAGAAATTGGGGGGGGGGGGGGGGGAGGCACAACGCCGAGCTCACCCGCGTCCGGATGCTTTTGGCGCGGTCGGCGTAGGACAGAGTGTTCCGAGACTCCTCGAAGGCCAGGGAGGCGGGGCTGATGTGAGCGATCATCACCGTCCGGCTGTTCCCGCCCAGCGAGTCCTGCCAATCACAGACAAGTCAGGCCACGGCGAACAAGCCGCACGCTGACGCAGCTGGAGGATGGAAGGATTGGGAGCGGGCGTGTCATCGACACGCGGCCGGTCGCTGGTGTGTTTGGGTTCTGACCTTTAGCAGACGCGTCAGCTTGCTGTCCCGGTAGTTGACGTACTTGTTGCCGTGCTTCTCGCTCAAGGCGTTGATGCAGTTGCCCAACGCCAGGAGGGAGCGGTTGATGTGCGCCCCCTCTTTTAGCCTCTGACCCCTGTTTTGAGTCTGACAAAGAAAGAAAGAAAGAAAGAGAGCGGTCTTTGTAGTCAAAAGAAACCAGCTGGCGCTCCAAAACCAACAATACCATTCTCAACCAGCAGAGGGCACTACATCTCTATATCCGTCCACCCTGTCCACCTGCCTGCCGTTGCCCTCCCCAGCCTTCCACAGTATCCTTCGCCAGGAGAAGCCCACACTCCACACAGCATCCACATCCAGACAGCACACAGCCCTGTCCTCCGCAGCCCACAGACAAGGTCCCCTCAGCAGGGCTGATGAAACACTCTTTGTTCCCATCATGAGCCTCATGATGTGAGGACCACATACTGGACGTCCACGGAGGCCATATATCCACGTGAGCGGTTAACCTTTCCGTCTCCATGGTAAATAAGTGCTTTCTCCCTTTAGGCGTGATTTAATGTTTTTTTTTTCTTTCTCATGTTGGAAGGATTGTATGAGGAGGGGAGGGGGGAAGAGGAGGGGGATCTGACAACCTTAATAAAGATGGTAACGCAAAACATTCATCATGAGTGGCATGTCAATGTGGATAACGAGGCCGGCCTTGATAATGTTTTGAAGAGCGGGGAGCAACAAATTGGACCTGCTAATTGTTCTTTGGAAGAAATTCCGCTGCCCTCAAAAGAGATATGAACAAAGTAGCCTTTATGTCCACGTCTTTCACGGCATACACTGAACACATCAACACGCCGATTCCCATTGTTGACCGTTTTGGAATGACTCCATAAGTGTTCTATAAAAGCATTGGAGTACCTAGTTACAGCAGGGCAACCATTTTGTAATCCCGACATAGAGAAGCTGATATCAAGTATCATGAGTTGCATAAGCCCTACAGAATGCAATAGACACATTATCCCTCCTAGGCCCCTTGTACTGCACGGAGACTTGGTGTGCTCTCGGGGCCTCTAGGAACACCTCCCTGGTCTTATATGAAAACAACAGGAGGGGGTGTGTGTGTGTGTGAGCGAGCGGGTGTGTGTGGGATTGACGCCAGAATGTATTGCAGAGGAGAGAGCACATACACTGTCTCTCTCTACTCTCTCTCTCTCTCTCTCTCTCTCTCTCTCTCTGTCTCTCTCTCTCTCTCTCTCTCTGTCTCTCTCTCTCTCTGTCTCTCTCTCTCTCTCTCTCTCTCTCTCTCTCTCTCTCTGAACCCTGGCGCGTGCCCATGCTAGTGGCTGTACTCTACTCTCTGTCGGTGAGACAGAGAGACCTCTCACGTAACGGGCACACAGAAGGAGAGAGAGAGACACGTCCACCAAAACACACACACACACACAGCCCTCGAATCCTCCCACACGCGCATCCACCCAACCGCAAACACACCTCCGACACGGGCCCCTAATCCCCCCCCCCCGCGAGCCGTTACCTGCGAGGCTCGCTCGGAGCCGGCCAGGTCGATCATGAAGAGGCGGGCGAAGCGGACCTCCTGCAGCACGTCTGGAGAGCGGCTCTGCTGCCTCACGGCCACCTGCAGCACGGCGTGGGAGCGGGACGACGTCTGATTGGCCGCCGTGGGCTCCTGGGTGCGCTGCTTGTTTCCTTTCATCAGCAGCTCCATGATCTGACGCACACACACACACACGTATATAATTGTTTTAGCGAGCTAGCCCAGTCGTCAATCAGAAGACGCCGTGTGAGGCCTGCTGAGGGAACGGGTCAATTTGAGTTTGGATTTGCTGATGGCACCGTTGAGGCAGTTGGGAAAAGTCAGTATTGGTGCATTTATCGCATTCTATTCTGTTAACAAACTGGGTTTGTGTGTCTGTCTATGTGAGCGTGTGCACATTTGTGATCCATGCTCGTGCATAGGAGCTGATATCAGAGTTGGGGGTTGCTCACCTCACGAGCATTGATGGTGGACACCTCGGTGATGCCCGCCACCTGGATCTCCCCCTTGGAGTCCTCTCTGAGGTCCAGGAAGCCCAGAGACGGGTTCAGAAGGTCCCGGATCATCTCGTTGTAGATCTAGAGGAACAAGGATGCAACCCAGGGGAGATGTAAACACACACTCCGCAATCCCTACACAGGATAGTCCAACACCACTGTCACCGTTTAGTGGCAGCTCACTTTGGTTCCGTGTGCAGTATTTTTGAAGTTGTTTGTTTAAGAAGGTGTTTAATCCACAGAGCAGGGTAAACAACTCATTCAGACTCGGCGGCCTTCAGGGTAGAGCTCAAAATAAAGGCCAAACATGGCCGTCTGTTATTTAAGCAGCTCTGCTTTGTGAGGCTCTGTCAGCAGAAAGGCAGGTTCCTCTCAAGATAAGATCATCCGGGTTAGACTGTGATTCTTGGTGGGGAGCCCACTACCCCCCCCCCCCCCCCCGCCCCACCCCACCCCTCAAAGTGTCAGGTGGAAGGTGACGTCCCAACCTTGCCGCCAGGAAACTTAGAGACGGAGGAGAGGCGGATGGGATTAACAGTGTATCCGCTGTTAGAGAGTGGAGGACTCGTAATTCGCTTCCCTGAATGACCCTGCGCGCTAACTGGGCTAACCCAGACCCAGCCCCTACAGGTGGGCCAATTCAGATGGAAAACAGGGCATTTTATCGGGTTGTTTTTTCAATCCCTAAGAAGGGCAGGGGAAAAAACCATATCCTCTGGTTAAGGGAGGGAAGCATAACAGATGGAAGAGAGTGTCCGTTTATAGAAGAAGACATTTTTTTATATTTTTTGATTGTCCAAGAGCGCAATACGCGCGCAGGGGGCAGTGACACGTAATGTCGGTCAAATGCGGTTTGGAGTTCCTGTGTATGGACGTGTGCGTGTGCGCGTGTGTGAGAGAAACAGAATGAGTGAGAAAGCCACACGAAGCAGCATCTGGCGTGACGGTGAGCAGGAGGAGAGGTGTGCGCATGGCCGGGCAGGGCCGTAAAGCACCTAACCTCTTTGTGGAGGGAGTTCAGTGGCAACCAATCGCTCCCTAGAAACGGCAAACACACACGTCACGGACACAGCTCCAGGGCAAGCTAAGCTAGGACCACAGACCAGACTAGGGCTACAAGACCAGGCTAGGACCACAGACCAGACTAGGACCACAGACCAGACTAGAACCACAGACCAGACTAGGGCTACAAGACCAGACTAGAACCACAGACCAGACTAGAACCACAGACCAGGCTAGGACCACAGACCAGACTAGGGCCACAAGACCAGGCTAGGACCACAGACCAGACTAGGGCCACAAGACCAGGCTAGGACCAAAGACCAGACTAGGGCTACAAGACCAGGCTAGGACCACAGACCAGACTAGGGCCACAAGACCAGGCTAGGACCACAGACCAGACTAAGGCTACAAGACCAGGCTAGGACCACAGACCAGACTAGGACCACGGGCCAGCTTAGAACACACGTTACAACTCACGGAAGAGACCCTTCCATTGGATCTCATGTTCCGTATCTCTCTACCCAACAGCTCAAACAGTCCAGAAAACTGGTGGTGGAAACACATGTCAAACCAAGTGACAGAGGTTTAACAGTGGCTTCCTTCCCAGTGTGTCTTTTCGCTGTCTCACGCCACACTCCCCCGTCGCTCTTTAGAAAGACATGATTGGTGATTGTACACAAACCAAAATGTGTTCACTGTGCATCTCTCCCACATCTGACGATGAATAGAGGAGTGCTCTTTTCATGCTCTGTTCTTCATTAAAACATGTCCGTCATCTGTCTTTCTCTTGCTTTCTTTCACTCGCTCTCCGGCTTTCTCTCTCTCTCTCTCTCTCCTCCCTTGAGCTGTCAGACTGAACAAGTTGAAATGATGCCGTCTGAGTCACTAGTCTTTGTGGTCCACTGTTGTATCCCCACCCTGAGTTTTCTAAAGGAAGAAAATTGTTGTGATTCTATTCATGCATGACAAGATGGCTGCTGCTTGCTGGGTCTGAGCTGTTGTTTCTTATAAGGTACCGGAGGGGAAAATACTAAAACAACATAGAAACGTGAACATGTCCAAGGTCCTGTAAGAGGAAAATAATCTAATTGAACATGCGTCTACTTATAAACCCCCCTGAATTCCTCTTTTAATTCCATTACAAGAATAGCTTTAATCTAATCCAAAAAGCAATGGAGCAAACACAATTCCAAGTCTTCCTTAATGTCATTAACACAGTTTAGTTTTGTCCTCTGCTTTTAATTCCATTAAAAGGATTTGGCAATCAAGCATGATGTGTTCACCAACACAGTGGCTGTTTGTTAATGAAGACGACCACTGCCAGTGTCAATATTGTCCCAGTCCACACAGACTCAGGTCTGGGTTTGCTATAACTCCCCAAACAATCAATTATTCTATCACACGGTCACTGAGATAATCTCTCAGCCAACCAGACACCAACTGGACTCAACCAATGAGAGTTCATTGGCAGATAGGCAGACAACATAGCATGCTACTGGCCAGTGGTTAGCAACAGTTTTATCAGTGATGGATCTTCTTATTGACAGTAATAATCTTATCAGATAAAGTGGGCTTGTGTATCTGGGCGGTGGCCCTTTATGGGCCATTATTAACACATTACATTTAGTCAACACATGACAACCAGTCATGATCTTCACCTCTGATGAATTCAGCTAGGAAGAGAGCGTGTGTGTGTTGTGTGTGTGTGTGTGTTTCAGTGTGTGAGAGGGAGCGGCACGTGTCGTCAGGTTTGATTGGTTTTATTCTCTCTTTGATTTGGCTTTTCGTTATATTTTCACGAAAGCGGACTCACCTCCAGGTAGGACATGGAGACGCTGTACTGCATGTCATCGCTGGTCTCCTCAATGGCACGGAACAGGTCGTTCAGAGTACGTACATAGATCCCTGGTTCCTTGTCTGTCCCCAACATTGTATACGTCTTCCCACAACCTACATAGAGACACACACGCACACGCCACAAATGAGTCAACAGCTATTACAGCTAGTCAAGCTTGATGCTTTGAAAAGCATGGGTCTTGGGTCTTGGTTAGAGACCTTATCTCTGGGACCGTTTTACAGACAAACACACAAACACACACACAGGCACACATAGGACTGAAATCCCTGAGTTTACTTCTACATGAGCAGACATGAAGAGTGAGGAGTCTTATGACTTCTGTGCAATGAACAATTGAAGGTAAAGGAAGAGCTGGGAGGAAGAGGAGGGGGAGGGAAGGAGGGAGGGAGGGAGGGAGGGAGGGAGGGAGGGAGGGAGGGAGGGAGGGAGGGAGGGAGGGAGGGGGAGGATGGCATGAGCGAGAGAGGGCTAGACAGAGTTACGGCACAGTAGCAGGAAGAGATTACAGTTGGGGACAGGCCTCGTCTGCTTTTGCTGTCTGCGCTCGACTCATCCACAGGTGTCACCCATGACAACACCTCCCTCTCTCACCTCCCCATTAAAAAACCAGGAGGACTCCTTGACATCAGCTTCCTGTCTCACTGAGGAAATCCACAGACCGGGCCAATTAGCCTCCCCGGACGGCAGGCTTTCATCAAAACAGCAGGAGATGATATGTGATTGTGACTGGAATCCTTCGAAGGATATTAGGACAACAGGAAGTGAGCTGGGTAGCTTAGAAGTCGGTGTGGGTGGGGGGATATTAGCAGGGGTGAATTAGCCCTCAAGGACGTCCTCGCTGGCTGACAACCGAGGCTGGGGTGGAGCCTCAGAGGACGGGGGCTCGAGATAACAGGACGAGAAGGTCAGCTTCCCTCCATTTACACCGTTTACTCAGCAGTAATCGTACAGCAGGAGCATCAGCCGTGAAATTGAAGGCAGACAGTATGTGAAAGTGGGTGGCTGTGTGAACAAGCAGTCGCACACGCAACACACACACACACCTGTGGGTCCGTAAGCGAAGACAGTGGCATTGTAGCCTGAGATGAGGCCCTCAATCAGGCCCTTGGTGGTGGAGCGATACACTTCCTCCTACACGGGAACACAGGAGAACGACGTTAGCGACATCGCGGCCCGGCGAACGACGTCCCGAACGCACTCCGGAGCCCGCCATCCTCTCACCTGATTGGCTGAGAAGTCGAACGCCACATCGAACATGTAGGTCTTCTCCCTGGAGCGGTTGGCACGCAGGATATCGTCGTGGTCCTCCAGAGGGTCCATGAGAACCACCATCTAAGAGAGAGAGAGAGAGAGAGAGAGAGAGAGAGAGAGAGAGAGAGAGAGAGAGAGAGAGTGGGGGGGCAGAGAGAGAAAGAGTTTAACGATTGGCCATTACGCAACATAAGCTACATGTACATTTCCACTCAACGTTTGTTGACAGCAGCTGGATGTTCTTATCGCACAGCAGCAGGGCTCGTCAACCATATGGCCTCTGCATCGACCAAGCATCCTCCGAACACTTAACCCTTGTGCTGCCTTCCGGTCACATGACCCAAAGGTTCCCAATGAACCATCGTTGTGTTTACCCAATTTTACCCAATACAAAAACAAATACATAGCATTTTCTTTTAACCTTCGCGATGTGGGGGGTCTGAGACAGCCCGACGGTTAAAAGAAAATGTTTTTGTATGCGGTGAAGTTGTCGCAATACGACGGTGGGTCACAATGACTGATGGGTCCGAATGACCCGAAGATAACACAAGGGTTAAAGGCCCCCCCCTCGGCCCTCGACCATGAATGTATGCCGACGGTCGCCCACGGCTCCTGACGACCATCTGGCCCCGACGTGAACCCCGCAGTCACACACGCGGGCAGGACGGACGCCATGTCCAGCAGGCGTGACGAGGGCAGGCAGGGATGATTTAAGGGATGACAGTCCCCTTTTTAGCCACCCTGCTCACGGGGACGAGTACAAAAGACCTGACGTCGGCGAGACTGTCACCGCCACCTCGACAGCACTCCCCCCCCCCCCCCCCCCCCCTGAACACAGAGAGATTGACGGAGGCCATTGTGTCCTCCGTGGCATTTACCGGGGACAGAGAGATAGGCCGGAGCCATCATCCACAATCATCCCTGACGAACAACCCCACTTAAGGCTATTCAGACCCAGGCTCGCTTTCAACGACGGTCTGCAGAGGCTGTACAAAAAGGGAACAGCATGTTGTCGGGCTGTAATAACCATAATAATGATGACGACTCATTCAATTACACCAGGGGGGGGGGGGGGGGGGGGGGAAATGGTGAAGTGGAGATATTTATTCACCTCGCTAAGTGCTGGACGGTGGGGGCCGAGTTCCCCTCACCTCCGCCACCGATGAGGAAACTTTGCCCGGCCCGCGGGATGCTAACGAACGCGATGCTTGGGACTCGGAACGCGGCTCTGGAATATTCACCGGGGGGACGGGGTCGAAACGCCGGCCTCGAGTCGCGCGGACTCGGCTCGTTTGATGACACCCCTCTGCCCCCCCCTCCCCTCTCCCCTCTCCCCCCCTCCAGCGCCAGGCTGCTCACTTTGAAGCCCCCCGATTGAAATTCAAGTGGCGAGATCTGACTTTTAAACACATACAAATTACGGAGGGGGACGGGGACGGGGGGGGGGACTGAGCTCGTAATCAGCACACATAGGAGAGGAGAGAGGGGAAAATGAGGACATGAGAGAGGGACAGATGCCCAGAGCATTTTTTAGGGGCACTGCAAGGAAGAGAGAGAGAGAAAGGATTGGAACCAAGGGGCCCTGCGGTAAGACCTGAGGCTACAAGGTGTGCACACGTGACCGCTGGGTGCGGCCTCAATACTGCTCGTCTTTGTCCTCTCTTTACAACTCTTCTTTTCTCTGGGTCACTAATGGTGGCGAGAGAGGAGGTGAAACAGGAGAGCAGAAGAAGAGTGGATTGTGTTTGAGACCGCCGAGGGTCCGGCCAGGAAGTCTGACAAGTATCCGGTCGTGACAGGGGCTGATGACTGCAATGCTAAATACGTGTTCTTCTCTGTCCTTCTAAAACCAGTGTACACACACACACACACACACACTCACTCAAGCAGCGATGACGTACCAACTCAGTTCAGGTTTCTCAGAAAACAGGCTGTTGTAAGCGACCAAGTTGGTGTCTGTGGCCAGGGCTGTGGCCAGGACTGTGGCCAGGGCTGTGGCCAGGGCTGTGGCCAGGGACTGGGGCCAGGGCTGGGGCCAGGGCTGGGGCCAGGGCTGGGGCCAGGGCTGGGGCCAGGGCTGGGGCTGGGGCCAGGGCTGGGGCCAGGGCTGGGCGGGCCAGGGCTGGGGCCAGGGCTGGGGCCAGGGCTGGGGCTGTGGCCAGGGCTGTGGCCAGGGCTGGGGCCAGGGCTGGGGCCAGGGCTGGGGCCAGGGCTGGGGCCAGGGCCAGAGTCAGAGGTGTCCTGGGTATGTGACCAGGCCAGGGGAGAGACTTCCACTAAGGGTATCACTCCATCTCTCTGCTCAGTGTCTCCTGCCACACCACATAACCTGCGTGTGCGCGTGTGTGTCTGTGTGTGTGTGTGCACCATTGTGTGTTTTGAGAGAGGGCTTTTGCACAGACGAGCATATGCATCTTGCCAGCCATGTGTGGGATAAATTGAAGGATTAACCACTGGCAAATGTAAATCCTAATCGGTATAGAGACGGTCTTCCCCTATATTACCTTATTAATATCTTATACATTATAATATAGATCGTTTTTTTTCATATTAATACAATGATTGACATCAATTATTTTCTTGCAGTTATGTCTCCTTTTGAGTGTATTTCCCCATTTCCTGTGCTTAGACAGGGACGAAAGCTGCCAGGGCCATATGAAACAAGAGACAAGTTCTGCCTTGTGCATTCATCTGCCTTCTTTTCCCAATGCCGGCTGTTGTTTCCTATCGCAACCTTCTCTCTGTGTTCATTACGAAAAGGAGCTTTCTGACCTCCATGTTGCAGCATACAATTTCCGTGGTTTGGATCTATTCATAATCCAGAGTCCTAGTTCTTGTCTGGTGTTATTGTCTCTTCCCTCAGCTGACTGATGAACGTGTTTAAACTCCAGAATCTAGACAGAAGACATACCTTCCACACATCCCAAACACCCTGTAGACACACAAGCCTGAAAGACTGGAGATCTGAGTAGCTCAGTAATAAAAGATGAAGGACAGTTATGCGAGGAACAGTAGGACATGGACCATTCCTAAGTTAATAAAAAGAAAGTATTGACTGGCTGGGTTGGCACAAGATAAGATATCCCTGTATGGGTCTGACCCTACAGAGATCTGTTGGCCAGTAAGAAGCGTTGGGTTTGAAGTGTCCTCCGGCCAATCAGCTTGGGTCCAGATGTCTTGGGAGTGATTGGGAGCACCAGTTTCACATCATTGTGACTGTGTAGCTATGGATACAAACATTTACCTTTCACATGCACACAATATCCTTTCATCCTCAACCAGCAGGTCCGGACAAGCAGGGCGGCCGAAGGCTTGGCTGACCACATGGGAAGGGGCCATGTACACTCCCACACTGTGTAAAGTCTGGCCTTGACAGAGCTAGTCAGCCGATAAGGTGGGAGTTCTGTGGTGGTCGTCAGTCTCAACCCAGCCCACATCACCACAGAAAGCTACAGGTGAAAGTGGAAGGACAATAAGCAATCAGTTCTCCATCCATTCCCTGATCTGCCCAGCGACGGACGACTGCACAGCAACCGATCCACAAACAAACCGGACACAATACGTGTGTGTGTGTGTGTGTGTCCCCCAAATCAAATATTACAGACGACTTCATAGTTGATGTTAACCAACCCAACTGACAAAGCAGTGGGATAAACAGTTTGTGTGTGTGTATTGTGGCACCATTGTCCGGCGGTACTAATGTACACACACACAGTCCAGTACAGTTCACTGCCGTTCAGTCCTCAATCACACTGAGGCGACGACCAAGACCCAAGGTACACCAGCCTGACTGCCAACCTGCTTTCCCAGAGAACCACTTATTATTCTGCCATTGTCAGGGACAGATGTCCCCCTGCTGAGCATATTCTCAAGCCCAGTACAGATAACAGACGACGTGTGGGTTGTCAAGGTACAATTTCCCCACTGCGCAAACGGCCGGGCCTGTATGTCCGCTTCAACCAGTGGCCCGGCTTCACTTCCTCTCACTCCTGACTTATTGATGCCCCCAACGAAGGAGACGTCAGTCGGCTGGACGCAAACAGGGCACGGGGCCCGACAAACACGCGCGCACACGCCCTGCCGCGCGCCGAAATGGAAAGCAATTTCCTGCTCGACGGCCCTGACAAAGTCCCGTCTTTTTTTCTCATCAGGGTGCCAAGCGGCAACAATCGATGTCAAACCCGCGTAGCCGGCGCTCAGTTAAACGCGAGGCTCGAGACGGCTTCCGAACAACAAAGGGCGGGAGCGTGAATTTAGACACCGGCAAGCATAAAGAAGGAATAAACGGGAGAGAGAAGCCTTTTGAAATATTAATGCCTCGGCATGGCACCCATCACCTCAAGTCATAACAACAGCTTGCTTATGCAGCGACATGAAACCAATTAGTTAGATGGTGTTATTCCAACACTATAAAAAGCGATGGGGGCAGGTGGCACGGATCATGATCCTCAAGCCTGATAGGGTTTCTCATCGACGGCCCCGGCGGCTGAGCCGTCGGGCCGCGACGCTGACTGGAGCGCCGCCCCGTGCCGGTGCCACCGAGACGAGCTCCATAATTGAAGGCCTGGGTGTGGTTTCACCTGCCTGGTGCTCTCTGGTTCTCTGACCCCTTCCCATTCAGAGACACACGCACACACTTGGCATTGTGTGCAGTGCTTGGCACACAATGCCAAGTACTGCACACTCATGCGGGCATTGAGGCGGGTACCGGGAGACAACGTCTCCACACGAACACGAAACGTTCTCGGATGGAGGTATTGATGACACGAGAAATATCCAATCCAATAAATGTGTAGGCTTCTAACTTCCAACCAGGCTGGTTGTGTCACAAACTGCTAATGACATGCATTCATCTCATTAAGATATCGCAAAAGCACTGAGTGCAGCTTAAGGGTGTGACAGCCGTTAAGCCGTGTGATGCTGACGTGTCTCTCCCACCAGGCCCAGGTCCAGACCCTGATAACCCAGTGCTGGTGATGAGGAGCATCCTGTAAACATCCTAACCAGAGGATTACACTCATCCCCTTCCCAGAAGCTCACAGGCCATAGTAGTAATGAGCCCCCTCTAAGGACATTAGCTCATGAGAGAGAGAGAGACAGGCAGACAGACAGACAGACAGACATACAGGCAGACAGGCAGGCAGGCAGGCAGAGGAATGGTTTGTAATCAAGGAAGGGCAACATGGCGCATGGTGAAAAAACGTGCCACATATGTGGGATAGAACACGCTTTTAACACGCTACACAGGATAGTGATGATGAGTCCCAGACAACCCCGTGGCATGGACGAGCAGGTGATGGGAGAACGCTGATCATGTAGAGCAGGAACAGATGGGCAGGGGGGTCTGACTGCAGGAGATATCTCCATGCATGAGGAGGGATCGCGTTGCGCTAACGGGTTTTGGGACACGTATGTACCTGGGGTTTAGTGCTTGTTTGTGTAGAAGCGGCTGAGCATGCATGGTGGAGATAAAGAATAAAAGGGTGTGTGTGTGTGTGTGTGTGTCCGTGTGGTGACACCATCCCCTTCTAATCCTCTCCCCCATGGCGACTCACGGGTTGCCATAGCAGCGGGGAGGTGGGCATGGCACCCCTCTCTGTGGAGACGCACACAGACAGACACCTGTTGCCATTAGGCTAATGACGAGGAGGGGTGGGCCATCTGGAAGGCAGTCTGAGGCCCTGTGGAGAGAGGGGCCAGTAACTCACACCGCTCAAAGGCGCCCAGCAGCTGTCCTTAGCTGCGAGTAATACACACACACACACACACACAAATACACACCGAAACACCCACTGGTTTAGAGGTACATGGGGGGTTATCTTTATCATCCAGTTGGAGGCTCTCCAGCCCTCCTTCTCTATATATCCTCTCATCTTCGGGATGCTCTCCTCCTAAAGACCTATCACTGCGCTCTCGCTCGTTTGCATGCGTGTGTGCGTGTGTGTTGGTGCGCGTGTAACAGGTGTCACTGGGTCGCTCGTCAGCATCGCCCACGCAAACTCCGCTGTTGGATCGCAGGGTCCTCTGAGTCACAAACGTTCCGACTACCTTTCATAAACAAGGCTTCAGCTAGGCTACTGAAAAGCTAGCAGTTCGAGGGGCATGAGTGGGCGGTATTTATACTGAGGAATGAGGTTAACCAGTTCAGCTTGTTACATGTGTGCGCATCTTGCCACATAACCCTTACCCAGTTCTCTACTGTATGAGTCACACCTTGGTGCCATAAGTCGTGACATCAAACCGTCAGAGCCTGTTTAAGAGGCAATCTGTCGAACACGTTATGAAATCAATGGTGAAAAAATCCAGGACCTTTACCTGGCAACCTTTACCTGGCAACCCTTTCAGAGCACAATCCGAACTAGAACTAGAAACCCCCATCCCCCTCTCCTCCCCATCCTCCCCCGAACCCCAACAATGGTATATCCCGTTTCAGGGGCTCTCCATTCTAGCTGCACTGCTGTGGACCAGACCGTGTACCCGATACAGGGTGCTTAGTTGCAGCTCAGTCACTCTTTTGCCCCTGCGCTTACGTAAGCAGTCTACTGTCCGTCTGTGTCAGAGGGATCAGAGATCACACACACACACACACACACATGAACACAGAGGCCTTCAGGCACACACACACACACTGCTACAATAGGATCACTGACCACTTATGCATCCAGAGGTCTCAGAAGGTCAGGTAATGGAGGGTGAGACAGGCCACGTCTCCATTGTGAATGCTCGGCATACCGAGGTCTTACTCCAAGCTGCAGGTACATTCTCATCATAGAGAACGAGCCATTAAGTCATCATAGCATATCATTATGCTGTACCAGTTCATACTGTACCAGTCATTAAAGTGTAAAAATGATCCTGCCATTCATTATACGGAACCAGTTATCATACCAGTCACAATGTACGGGTCATAAAACCAGTTATCCTACTGCATCAGGCATCATACCAGTCATTATACTGTACCAGCTATCATACCAGTCATTATACTGTACCAGCCATCATACCAGTCATTATACTGTACCAGCTATCATACCAGTCATCATACTGTACCAGCTATCATACCAGTCATTATACTGTACCAGCCATCATACCAGTCATTATACTGTACCAGCCATCATACCAGTCATTATACTGTACCAGCCATCATACCAGTCATTATACTGTACCAGCCATCATACCAGTCATCATACTGTACCAGCTATCATACCAGTCATCATACTGTACCAGCTATCATACCAGTCATTATACTGTACCAGCCATCATACCAGTCATTATACTGTACCAGCCATCATACCAGTCATTATACTGTACCAGCCATCATACCAGTCATCATACTGTACCAGCTATCATACCAGTCATCATACTGTACCAGCTATCATACCAGTCATTATACTGTACCAGCTATCATACCAGTCATTATACTGTACCAGCTATCATACCAGTCATTATACTGTACCAGCCATCATACCAGTCATTATACTGTACCAGCCATCATACCAGTCATTATACTGTACCAGTCATTCATACCTCATTCATTATTCCAAAGAGCAAAACAGTCACTTAGTGTAAGTTGTCTGACGAGGTCTGTTGCTGCACAGGCCCCAACACGCCCGGAGCAGAGCCGTGGCAGTACACTGCTCAAGATCAAAGAGACGACGTGTTGGCTAGGCGAGCCAGCCAAGGTGCACAGCAGTCTGATTGACTGAATCCACTTCAAAGCTGGAGAGCGAATCTCGGGTCCACCGTTCCCCTGATGTGACACTGGCCACCCGCTGAGGAACCCTCCTACGCACTGAGGGAAGGAGGAACTCATCACCCTCAGTGTCATCTAGCTATGCAGGAAGCAAACTCTGTTTGTCTGACTCGGTTCTCTTGAGAAGCGGGCATTGTATGAAGTTGAAATGTGCAGAGTCACGTGGGAGGTTGTTTGGATGAGTGGAATGTCATTTATTTTCTCATTGATTTTTTTTATTAAATAAATACATTCCGTAACAAGCTTGCAGTCGAGTGGTCCACAACGTAGGCTGTGTTTCTTTGCTCCTATATGACTCATAACCAGCACAGATAACATGGCATCTTTTCAATTCTGATTTGGGCCACTTTCATTGTTTGTCCTAAATCAGTCATCTTGGCATTCATGTGACTTTTACTTCACTCTAGAGACTAGAACAACATTCCTCACGATTCTGTGCTGGCGGGAGTCACTTGGTCAATACAAACATGGAAGACATCTGCGATGCAGTCAGTCAGGGGGGGACAGTGAGGTATCAGACCTCATAAGGAGTCGGGGTGACACTGCTGTACAAGCAAGAGTTGAGTGGTCGTATCGTAACCGGCCTGCGCTTTAAAAGCATATAGACAAATTGATTGATTGAAATGAACACGCTAGTGGACGAAGATCTGTCCGAGTGAGCCACGTGGAACATCAGGTTCAAACACTCGTTACGGGGTCAGCCGAGCACAGGGAACTAGGACGAGCCCCAATGATAGAGACAGCGTCACACGTCGATGGGGGCGGGAGGTGACTCGAAACAAATGAACCTTAAACAAAGTCACGGCTGCAAGCTGCTCCTGCTAATGAATCTTTCCATGGCGATGCCTGCCAGTGGACGAACGTTTGGGTACAGTCTAGGACAATGTGTTCGGAAACAGCAGCTGATTTATGTCGAGAATGTACAAAAACATTCTGCCCGGTAACTGTGTGTCTCACACACTCAGCTCTGAGCCAATCAAATTGGACCACTTTGTCTCAACGTCTCTAATAGCTGATAGGCTATCAGCGATAATAGCTAAGATCACCATTAGCATTGGTCTTATAACTATTCCATAGCAGCCCTCATCTGGCGGGGATGAGGGCTCTAATATACTCTTAATAGCCTCCAAGTGCCATGTAGAGTGGTTTTGAAAATGCTCCATAATCACTCCACAGAGGAAGTTGCTTAGAACCATGTGAAGACACAGCCTTTCAGAGTCACACACCTAACAAGCCTCCATTAGCCGGTTGGAGGAAGGGAGAAAAATACAGTAAAACGCCCCAAAATGTCACAAAACAGACCCAAGACGGACGTTTCACACCAGGCGAATGTCTAGAACAAGAGAAAGCCCTCAGCCAAATGGAGTTCTCAGCGAGAGATGAAAGGTTTGGGTCTCCACGCGGCACTCAAATGGGACCTTGGAGTGCACTCACAGGAAGCATGTGTGAGGTGTTCCGAGTGCCCTTCTCTTGAAAGGGGGCCGCCCTGCGCCACGCTCCTCCTAATGGAGCACACACGGGGCTGATGCTCTCAACGCCCACACTCATCATATGGTCCGGCTGATTCACATCCCCGGTGTGATATGTTCCGATAAAACATCCCACGTTACACACACCCCCCCCCCTCGATATTGCAAATTCCTTGAATTCCGTCTGTTATCATTTGAATTGGAGACTTTGAGATTATTGAGATGAGATTGTAGCATCCGCGATCTGGTAAACATTGCTGTTGATACATTGATCCCTGGTGGGAGCTGCCTCCCTCTGCAACCAAGGGCGCTCTCTCCTGTCTATACACACACACACACACACACACACACACAAAGAATATAGAATCATTCTTTCTTGCATCTCTCCAACGCTCCCTCCCTCCCTTCGTTTCACCCTCGGCCTCTGGCTCTCTCTCTCTGTCTCCTGGTAGGTGATCTGCGATGTGTAATGTGGACCAATGAGGCGAGAGCGTGTCTGACCCCTGCGATGACCTGCTTCCTGCTTGTGTAAGGGATATTAGGTGGCCTGAAGAGAGCACACAGGATCACTCTGCTGCTGATTCTGTTTCACCATCACTGCCAGCGGGCACAGAGACACCCCTGGCTCTGTCACACACACACAGACACACACGCAAAAGTGCACCCACAAGCAAAGACACATTCTGAAAATCTGGGGAGGGCGGTAAGTTGTTCAATAAGGTTGCATCTGATGTTGTCTCCGTGGGATGCGGACCTCAGAGAGAGGCGCACCACGTCCTGCAGCTCATAGAGAGTCCACCAGGATCAGCCCCGCACCTCCGTCCAACCTCTAGGCCTCGCCGCTTCAAGCCTGCCATGCCTAGCAGCCTAGGCCCTTCAGCGTGTAGCCTACTCCATTAGCCCACCGCGGCAAGTACATCCAGGAACTATAAAAAGTGAAACGCCAGCAAAGGATAGAAAGGGATCGAGCTAAGGTCTGGCGCAGTTCAAACAAACACACACGCACAAGCTCAGAAAAGGCTTTCCGAGATGGGGGAGAGAGGAGAGTCGATCCACTTAAAGCCGACCAGGCTGCGGTACCAGCCACTTTGAGGGTCAGACGGTTTATTAGAGCCCCACGTATTAACCTGGCTACAGGAGACACACCTGCTCCCACGACGCAGACCCTCATCCCTCTTGTTTACCTCAGTCTCACTTTGCCAACGGACTCATCTCATTGCCGGCTTCACCCTCCGTGTGTGTTGGACAGACGGATAAATCTCGAGCCTTGCTATTAAATCAAATTAAAACCGTTTTATTTGCAGTCCCCCACCCCCCTCCCCCCTCTTGTTCTCCTGCCCAGAACCTATTCAAACACACAGCCTCGTAAAAAAGACTTCTCTCTGTGTTTGGACAGTGCTCTCTCGGCCCTCTAACCAGCTCTTTGTGTCGCTGTTCAATTTTAGAATTCGCCCCTGTGTCTCCGTTCAGCTACTGAGGAGAAACGAGAGGAAGTGAAACGGGAGACTTTAACAACGTCGATGCTAATCAGCCTAGCAGTTACTTCTTTCACCCGTCACGGTCCCCCACTCCTTCTCTTTTTCTTACTCGATATTTGATTCATGGTTTGAGAGTCTCCTGGTCCTTAGCAAGGAGATGCCCTTTTTTTCAGAACCAGTCTACACTGTGCACATTCATGGTGAAGCCCATTAGAATCTCCTTTCATTGGGACATCTTTGTTGAAGGTCGATCGAAACACACAACGTTCGGGCTCACAGCTTTGTTCTCCTCTGAGGAGGAATTTGACGATTCACGGCACCTCGTTCTCAGGTGAGCATTCTGCTGAGGCGGAGCTGAATGCATGTCTTTGTTTGGCCGGCTTCAGCGTGCCTCCAGAAACTCTCACACAGCCGAGCAGTTTTTTTTCTCTTCCTTTCTGACTTTCCCCTGTGTGGCATCAATGAGATGTGTTTCTGAAAGACAGCGTTGCGCTGGTTTGAAAGTCTCTTTGGTGTGTCTGGATCTGGTTTCTTCTACAGGGCAACAAGAACAGCTTTCAGACAAACGGATCGAGGTGGGAAAAGTTCACGGTGTAAAGCCGGCATTAATGACTTTGCGACGTACGGCTTTGACATGTACAGTCCACACAAACAAAGTCTCTAATCCCTACACAGACAAAATGGCCCCTGGCCCCCAACACGAGGGAACGTGTTGACTGGATTTCGGCCCGGCCAACGCTCCCCCTTGGGGGGTGAAGGGCAGCCTAGCTGTCCGCTGCTTGCTCTCTCCTCCAGTCCAGCTGATCCTCCCCTTCTCAGGACTCTACCACAACACAAACAATGGCCCTAACCTTGTCTGGCTGTATCCATGGAGACAGGGCCTCCCCATAAAGCATTCCTCAGTGTGTGTGTGTGTGTGTGTATGTGACAGTCTTCCTCTGCCAGTGGGGCCTGTTAACTGGCCCTAAAGCTACAGGAGCTACATCCTGCGTGGCTCTCACTAAAGCTGTCACCCAGACCAACACCACGCTAGCCAGCCAGGACGACACCTCCCACTGCCCCTTGTTTTACTAGCTACGAGCTAGCCCACAAGCTAGCCCACATGAGACACAAGGTAACACTGTCAACACTACAGTACATGGGTCTACTTGACTAAAGGACGGTTCGACAGGGAATGTATGTTGTCGACAGTGTTGTTTATGCAAACGGCGCACACCAACAAGGGTGATGTCATCCTAATTCCGTTGTCCTTAACGCCGTTCCTTGTACCGGTAAACGCTAAGTACAGCACAGGACACTTGCCCGAGGACGGTCACGCCGCCTGTGTTTGTCGCCACGCGGTCTAATCTGCTGGCTGGAGCCTCGGGCTATCTCCGTGAGTCTGAGAGATTGAGCTTATCTATATATGGCTCCGAGACTCTCCAGGTGTCTCTTCCTCGAAGAGTCCACCTTTATCCTCTGCTCTATACGTGTGACTCGCTAACGAGGGGTCGACACTCTCACCCGCTTCCCGCTCACGCTGTCTCTCGGTCGGTGTCGTGAACGCCGCACAGGGAGTGGTCCTTTAAATCCAAGAGACGGCCAACTATGTTTGCGCGTGTTTGTGTTTCCGTGTGTGAGAGAGCTTGGGGTGAAACGTTGTCTCCTAGGCCTGAACCTTAGGTATCAGCGTGAGTTATCTTGAGCTTATTTATGTCTCCAAGGGCAATTTTAAGGTTAAGAACTTCTTGTTCTTAACCTTCTTGTTCTAGTTTCCGGTTAATATTCATCCTCAGCCAAATAATTAGAACACTGGACACCAGTTACAGCACCAAACATACTGTACCTAACCGATGCCTTCCGTGAGTCTTACTAGACTGTTATTGTGCATTGAACAATAGAATGGTGACGCAAGTCTGGTGTGACGTGGCCTGAAAGTCGCAAACTAGCTGGTCTGGTCTTTTAACGACCCATTAATGTCCACAGCTAGTCTATTATATCGTATTGTATAGTATTCATACTGTATCAAAATACTATATAAAAACACGATATACATACTACATAAAAATACACATGATATTTTGAGGCTGAGGCCAGGGCATGGGCCTGGTTCTAGGACTAAGGCTGGAGATAAGGAGCGGTCTTGGGCCCTGTGACAGGACCCTGGGCTCAGAAGCCCCAGGGAGCAGGTGGCAGCAGGCTTACTCTGTGCTAAAGCCCCTCCAGTGAGCTCATCCTCCTCAGTCCTAGATTACCCGGCACTGAGTTGTCTGCTACCAGGGCTAGCGGGCAACGCCATTGCTAATCTGTCTCAGCCTGTCTTTACCTGGGAGCATGTGGCACCATATGGGGCCTGTTGCACAGACACGTCTGGAGGGGTCCTTTTTAGCTGCTGTCAGCTCGGTGTGACCAGCGTGGATTTGTGCCAGAGGGCAGAGTGTGTTTATAATGTGTGTCTGTGAGTGAAACCCTATGTGTCACTCATTCATGACAGACTAGACTTCCATAAGCCCCTCAAAGACCTTTCAATAAGGTTATTGCTGCTCACTAGAAGACAACCTCAGGTAATCTCCGTACTTCCCAGTATTTACTGCAGCAGTATCGACAAAAGGATTCTGTCTGAAGTGGTCATATCCGGTACAAGATGAAACAATATAGCGTGCGCTCATTTCATTTCATGGACCTGCAATTTCCATCATTCCGCTTGATGCACATGGTGAACTCTTTGAACTGAGTCACGAGATGGTAGTCAATGTAGCCACCACCAACAACAACAACATCTCCGTGTTGGTTTGTTTGTCAGCATGACGAACTCTGTCCCTGTGGGCTCATCGCCCTGCTGCTGATGTCACTGTGTGTGTGTGTGACAGGAACCTGCCGACTAAGTCATCCAAGAGTCATTCAGCTGCTCCAGAGACGTACAGCGAGCCAGTCCCTCCCACACAACACAGAGGGATTATCATCTCCAATTCCCCGAAAATCTCCCGTCTTCCGGGACAGAGCCATCGCAAACATCTCATCATCCGTTCCCCCCCTGTGGCCATGATCATCATCAGGGTCACCTGACTCACCCTCATCATCGTCACAATCATTGTTTGAAGCTAAGTGGGCCTCATTAGTGCAACACCTACAGGGTGATAATGGGATTTTAGGTATGATATACTGTACCTCCTAAGGAATATGCGTTCTCCTATCCTGTGCTGTGTATCAGCACCGAGTTGGACAACTCCCCCAAGGAGATCTAGGCTACCGATCTGAATCCCCCCCAACCCCAACCTGGGCAAAGTGAAGTGAATCATCTATTCACCATCAATGTAGAACGTAGATTAGCATTTAAATTATGCTAGAGAGCCTGTTATAGTATATGACCTCATAACCTTAGTTAAAGGCTCTTTAACTCTCACATCAATTTTTGATGGTCTCTTTCTAGTACCTTCCATATATCCACAGTGTTTTCCTCCTGAAATCAGAAGGTCACCTTCCTGAGTGACTCTTCTGTTCACCTCAGCTACAGCGCACTCTGAGTCATCCTGTTGACACCAACGCTGCCAATATTCGACACCTGACCCGACCCGACCCTTCAAAATGATTGGGTGGATCTCCTGTGACTTTCTCAGAAACGTGGGAGGAGAAGTGAGTGGTACCGGACCCCAGCGGGCCCTCTCATCCAGCTACGCTGCACCCTGAAGTGCACCCTCATCCATTATAGAGGTAAACCAGGCCTTGTGACAGGGTGAGAGGATGAGGAAACTCCCCCCCCCCCCCCCCTGAAACAAGTAGCCTACAGTACAACACTCACAAACACACAAACACACACACAAGACATATACTCCAATAGACACACGGAGATACAGACACACACACACACACATTGTAATAGTATGCGGAGGGCCTCTGACCTGGTCATCCACTCTGTGGGCCACAATGGTGGCTGCCTCTTCCTGTTCAGCATCGCTGAGGGGTCGGATCCGCAAGGCAACCTGGGAACAACAACAACAAGGAGGTCAGAGCTTCGAACGACGTTGGATCCTATGACCAGCTCGAATATACTGAACAGGATTTGACAGTCAACAGCAAACCCAGCCCAGTGTTGATGAACTATTGTTTTGTCATAGTAGTAACAACATGGATCCTCTTGTGCCTTCAAATCCCTCTTGGAGCAGAAGCCCTGGGGCATGGTTCGTGATTTACTGAGAACACGCCATGGATTCCTGTATTGTCGATGACATCGTACCATTTTACATGTATTGTCCCGACTCCCTTCAATCCATAGAAAAACCTATAGGAAGCTTGGGGATTTCATTGTGTGCTGGGAAACGTATGGGCTCTTGCTGATAAAGGAACTGACAGTAACACTGCATCCCTATGTCAATAGCAGTAGAAACTGAAGAAGCAGAAGGGAGCAATGTCATAAGGAAACAAATCGATAACGCCAATAAGATATGTGTGCAGTGGAACAGTGCATCTGGTATGAATGCACTGCCTTAATGGATTCCGCCGCCAGCTGTGGATGTTTGCTGAAGTATCACAGTAATAAAAAAATGACAGAGATTCATAGGGTGCTATTCAGTCAGAACCTCCAAGAAGCCTGTAGTAACAACAGTAGTGGACAAGAGACCAGGGAACTGAAATGTAATTCAAATCTATGTTACAGGACATATCATACAGTAAACAGGTTCTACTGTATGTTGTCCAGAGTTTGTAGAGATAAAGGTTAATAATGTTATAATCGTCATTATCAACGGTATTGAATTACATTAAAGTAAACCAAATAACAATAAACATCTGAAGAATGATGCCCAATTCCATGCGCAATATGCCAACATAAATACACATAGCCTATCAAATGTCAATCAAGACAAATAGTCATTTAGTCTACTTACAGTGAGTTGCTGATCCTTCGATTCCACTGTGTCCTTCATGGTCACTTCTGTTCAGAGTGCCCTCAACTTGGGTAGAAAACTGGCGTCAATACTAGACTGGGCACTTATCAAACATCCTGCGCATTACCTGCATTGCCCCGACTCAAAACCACCTGCTCTTCGTCTTATATTTAAGCTATTTCGTCGCCAACTAACAACCAATTATAATTGTTTCACTACAAGCGGGACTTTCTTTAAATGTGTTCCTTTTCTCATCTATTTAATAGAAGCATGTAGTCGCTTTTTTCAAATAATGCGTCCTTCAAATACGCGTCAAACGAAATTCCGTTTAGTCTGTGTTTAGACAATAGGCCTATATCTAAAATTGCGATCTATAAATCTAGGATGAAGAGGACTGAGATCGTCAGGTGCTGTTCAGCACCAGTCCACCTACTACAAGCCTTTCCCTCTACTGTCCTCGTCACTGACGACTGGTGTTGTTCCTAAATCCCCTTAGAGATCAGTAGTGAAGTGTACACACGAGCATTACCCGAGGTGCTTAAATACAGTTTTACTGCGAATGTTCATTGTTTAGAGCTATGGCGACATCTGGTGTCACAAACACTACCTACGTAAATGCTTATGAAACTGCACACCCAATTTCATACTTTACACAGCAAAGGACTGACGTTTCCTAAAGTGATGTGTAATAAAATATGTATTATGATCGTTAAATATTTGTTGTTGTTGTAATTTTATTTAAAAATCGAAATGTATCTATATAATGTAATATCTTCATGGTAACTGCACCACAAACCTCTCAAAAGACATGTAGCAAAATACTTTTCCTTTAATCAATAAAGTCAAGTGAAATAAATGCAATATGAATAATAACTCAAATCTATGAGCTTGTATGTGATGCATTCATAGCTGTGTAGCTAGCAAAAATGTTTATTTCAGATCACTTTAGATGATATTATAGTATCTTGTAATCATGTGGTAATCAAGGTGTTCCCATTCGGACATCTTTTTCTTCGCAGACATCCTTCTCCTGAAAACAACAGAAAGGACAAAGTAGCACAAAGCAGCACTGCATCCGAGTACAGACAAGAGGTCAACAATGCCTAAATGGTCTTACTATCCCTGTCCTTCTGTCATGGAAATGTCCCTTTTTAAAACAAACGTGTTTACTGAAGGAAACGACATCACCAGCTCTACAGCTGCAAACCCTTCAGAAAGCCGCCTGGAATGAATTTGGTTTGAATATTGTGGTCCTTATTCATTCCATTCTTGTCAGGCTCAGAGTTATATACATTTCAAGCCCTTATCCTAGCTTTGACAGACTGTTATTAGTGGTCATGTCATGGCAGCAGTGATCATGTAAATAACCTCTCCTCTCGAGAAAATACTCCCCTTTATCCTATTCAGTCTGAATGATATGTCTATATCAATAAACAGACCTGTTATATGATACGTGTGTGTCTTTATTGGAGGTCATAATGATTTGTATTAACACGTAGGTGCTGACCCGGTTTTGCTTGTCTCCCTTCTCTCTCTTCTTCAGCTCAGCGTCGACCATCTCGTAGAAGTCGGCCTCGGCGCGCGTGATCAGCTCCTCCACGCTCTCCTCGCCGTCGTGGTCCTTGGCGCCGTCGTCCTCCTTGCTCTGCTCCGAGCGGCTGCGCTCCTTCAGGCGCATCTCGCGCTGCCGCGCCTCCAGGATCTTCTCGCGCTTGGCCTCTCGCTCGAACATCTGACAGGCGCAGAGAACAGACGGGCGGGGGGGGTTGCGTTACTCGAAACGAACGCACACAAAGTCAAGGGTTTGACATGCGACGCTAGGCGGGGTGGGTTTGTTTTGCGTCTCTTACGGCGGTGACCAGGGCCTTCTCGTTCCTCTGCAGGGTGCACAGGCCGGGGGAGATCTCCAGCAGGGTGGTGGTGCCCAGCTGAGAGCCACAGGCCAGGAGGTGACCCTGGTCCTGCACCCGCAGGCTCTGGAGAGCCTCGTCACACACCTGCACCGGCAACCACAAAAACGGCGTCAAAAGCCCACACATGTTGACTGTTGATATTTTTAACGCTGATCTTCTACTGTGTGTGCTACCTTGGCTATTCTGGAACTGTTAGCTAAGTTACCTGAACGGCTTGAATTTCCCCCTCCGGGATTGCTAAACGGGAATTGAATGTGTATGTCGGACATGGTGCGCGGACCTACTTTCAGACTGAGGGTGGGGTCGTTCTGCTTGAACAGGATGTCCCACACGTCCAGCGTGCCGTCCATCTTGACGGTGTAGAACACGGACGGTCGCACCGGACTCCAGCAGCCGTCAGTCAGGTAGGCCATGTGGTACCTACAACATACTGTGCCCTCAGTCACATCGCCATGCACAGGCCAATGTAGGCGGACTCCAGGCAAGACATGCAAAGTATTCAAAGTACGTGTCCTTGATCAAACCGTATGAGCGGACTGGGAGAGCGGCGGCGGCCATTACTTTGTCCACATGATGGACGACTCTTTGATGTCCTCGGACCAGATGCGAGCCGTCCAATCGGCTACGGTCAGGAAGTTCTTGGGGAAGAAGGGGTTTCTCTGCAGGGCGTAGATGGGGCCGTGATGGCCGCTGTAGGTGCACACGATCTTCTCCGCTGGCGTCTTGGCCTTGCGGTTGCAGGAGACCACCAGGCCTTGCTCGGTCCCCACCATGAACTTGGTGGGCTGAACAAGCAGGATCAAAATGACAGGTCTGTGTCGTTACATGTGTTATATGCTGTACCATGACAAAGCATAGCATGGAGAATCATTCTAGAATCCAGGTCAGCGCCTACAGATCAAATTGTATCTAAAGCCGGGTGAGGTTAAGGTTTGTTCCCGTCCTAGGCATTCAAAACAACAAGAGACTGTTCTAGAAGGCCTCACCATGGTGGTCTCAAACTCCAGGGAGATGGCTCCCAGGGAGTTGTCCAGGTTGCCCTTCTTACTGGGGTCCAGTACCAGCTTCTCAGTGGGCTCGCTCATCTTCCTGATGTCCCACCACAGCACCTGGGGGAGAGACGGCACCGCTCATCCACGGAATTGACCTTGTTGTGACGTTGTGTCTGAGCTACAGCATGATGACGGTGTTGCACTGTGGTTTGGGTAACGCACACCGTTCCTTTGGCATGAACCCACTGTGGTACCGTTTAGAACTGTGTGCGTTTTTTAATCTGTTTACATTGAGAACGCGTATGCTGTACGTCGCTTTGGGCCGAAACATCTGCTAAATGAAGCGCTGTGAACGGAGACAGGCCTGGGGTCAACCCACTAGCGGTAGGCCAATCTCTGTCAACAGACCCATTACATAACCGCCGGCTGTGAATGGCCAGGGAAAGGTCAGAGAAAGTACACCCTGTGGACGCAGGGTATCAGAGCTGGCTGCAGGCGAACCCAGAGGGGGGGGGGGTCATGCCCCCCTGGGCCTATTGTGTCTGCAGGACTGGGAGAAAAGGCATTGGGTGACAGGGCCTTTCAGGGCCGGGGAGACTTGACTCACCTGGCCGTCGGTGGAGGCGGAGAAGCAGTCTGTTCCGGTCTTGGACTGCAACCAGATGACTTTGTAGACCGGGTCTCTGTGGCTGTGCTCTATTGTGGACATTTCCAGTGGCTGGCTCCCTTTGCGAGAGTCCCAATAGGCTGCGCATAGATATCATCCTTAGTGTACGTGCCCGCACACACACACACACCGCCTTGTGCCTCAAGGTCAAACATGCATGATTTAATCGGCAAGACAAAGGCTGGACCGATATAGACACGGATCTTGCATAACTTCAGCCATATGGCCCTCGTTAGGGCAAAGCTCTCGTAACTGTCTCTCTCGTCGCTCACAGAAAGAACGAAGCGAGGAACCTTGGGATACCGAGGGAGGGGTAATGCAATTATTCTATTACAAGACTCATTCTGTTGGTTTTCAAGAGCACGTCAGTGCCCCGAGGGCGTCTGTGGAACGATGTACGTGAGATAGTGTGTGTGTGTGTGGGGGGGGGGGTCTTAGGGTGGCACAGTGCAAAGACAGGAAAGATAAATGGTGTTTTAACGCACAGCTCCAAGCCAATATATATATATATATATATATATATATATATATACTGCATAATTGCATTTCACAGACACGTGGTATTCAACTGACACTAAAGATAACACCGCCTAAAGGAGGCGCTGACCAATGAGAGAGAATTCTGAGAGTAAACCCACCAATCTGGCCATTGTAGCAGCCTCCAACCAGGATGTGGGAGTCTTTAGGGTTGTACTCCAGACAGACTAGAGGAGATACCGGCTTCAGGGCCATGTCCGGTTTGTTGGGGTTATCTGAGAGAGCCAGGGGCAACACAGCGCAGGAAGACCATCAACAGTGAACCCGGAACCCCAAAAAAGAAGATATATTGATGAGAAGATCTATATTCCCTTGCGCAAGATACAACTAGCGCTGCAAACACGTGACAGTGTTTCAAGTAAATGAACATCCCGACTACCAATGTTCCATAAGTAGGAGTCGAGGCTCATGTCTTTGGTGGCTTTCTGGAACTCGAGTGAGGAGTAGGCCACAGCCAGCTTGCTGCCATCAGGATGCCAGGAGACACTGGTGGCTGTGCGCTTCACTTCATTGGGGTCTCTGGGGAAAAGGTCCATTCAAGAAACGGTTACCTTGAATAGACATGGGTATCAATAGCTGCTCTGGCATTTCTACTTCTGCAGAACAAGACCTGAGTGTTCACTGTGAGCGTGTTATGTAAATGCTGAGGGGGGGGGATGCAGGACGGAACCTGAAAACGTTGATGGTTTTGGCTGAGGGTTGCTCTTCAGAATCCTCCACCACCTCCTCGTCCTCAAAGTACTCTTGATAAATGTCAATGGCGTTGTTCTGCTTGATGCAGTGCTCCATTTGCTGTGGGGGAGGAGAACATGGCTTTGAGATGAAACAGGAGCTGTAATTACTTTTTGGGGGGACTTCACACCGTGTTATTCGTCTTATCACACCGCAAGCTCGTCAAACGTCTTGGAGAAAAGCGGGTCTAAACTTGCTCTTACTCATATTTTTTTCTTCCTTTTCTTAGCCCTGCGGAACCAGCCATTGAGATATGGGATAGCGAGCTGTAAGCTGGAATTCCTAACTAAACAGGAAGCTGAACTCATGACACTTGGCACATGTGCTGCGCTGACGACTCGTGACCGCTGACACTCACACTGCCCAGCTGCATGATGGTGTTGACATAAAACTCGTCTTTCTCCACTTTCTTCCTGAAGCGGATGGTCTGTTCCATCTCCTGGGGGTTGACATCCTTGGGCCAGCCCCCCTCCACATGGTTGATCCCCCGGCTCACGGACTCAAAGCGCTCTGTATTCACCTACAAAGGAGAAGACGGTCACCATTTTTTCGGGGCACAAACAGCTCATGGCTTTAGATTACGGGGCTGTTTACAGACGGGGTCATGTTTCTAGATAAACAGATGTGGAACCAAATGTAGGCAAAGAAGGCTAGCCAGATGCTGAATGTTAGGTCTTCCTGAGGCCCCTTGTATCTGGGGGAAAAGACTCATTTCACCAGATTAAGGCCCCTGGCTCACGTCCCAAATGTAACCCTGCAGCGTGCTCTAAATTTGTGTCTGAAACAAGAGGTTAGATAAGACCTTGTGGAACTCATAAAAACAGCACCTCATGCTCAGACATCTCTTGGGCACACTGTATTGGAACATCACAGGGGTCTCTCTCTATGAAGCTGGCAGCCAATGAAGGATCTGGAAGGATGTCCACATGCAGCTCAGCTGGCCGGTCTGAGAAATTACACTGCCGGCCAAACTCATTGCGCTTCTTTACGTAGACATAAACTATCTCCATTATGTATCCTGTTGGGACAATAGAGAAAGACTCTAAGGACTAATAACACCAATAAACATCAGACGTTCAGGTATTGTGGAAGGCCCTTATTCAAAGGGTAGGTCCATTTCAATGGGTGCCTTGCCTTCCCTAAAAGTTTTATTATTTTAGTAATCTAGTTTGTAGCTACAGACTGGTTTGCTTTTAACATGTTGATGCCTTAATAGAGATCATTAACAGAGTCATCTCATCATTGTAAAATCCAATACTGATATGCCTAGGACTGTTATTTCCTCATTTTTGCCGTTACGTTAGCCATTATAGTCCGTCCAACCAATGTCAATAGAGAAATGTGAAGTTTGACGCTGCGCAAGACAGCTGCTACACACATGGTTCCATAGCGTGTTTAGACATTTAAATATCGAAGCAAGAGGCTGTAATTTGGTATGCAGCAATATAAGGTGTAGCTACATATCGGCGAGTTACAGTAGGTGGACGATAATGGGACCCCTTACGCTAGCTATATAGGCTATATAGGCTACCCTAATTAACCCCCCTACTAAAATGGCATTGATGTTGCTTTTAAAGTTTAAATGAGAACGCTAGTTGTATTCCTACCTGTCCCCTTGGAGATAAATTGCAACCAAATGTAGCGTTATATTGTTGGTATTCCTGCTACATTAAGTTTCTCCCTACTGATGAAGCAAACACCAAACACCCATGGAGGTTTATCGTATCCTAGCAACATTCCCCGCCCTCATCCAAACTTGAGCCCGCCCACTTTGACAGAAGTCCCAATCAAACGGCGTGAAAATCAATCACTCGTGTCAATCCTGATCAGACAGTGAACAGAACCAACATCAATACATACTCAAAAGCATTTTATTATCAACTCACAGTTACATACAAATAAAGCACCTCTCTCAAAGATTGACGGTGCTTCAGATGCACCCAATCTGGAGAAAACAAAACATATAACAAGAAACCTACATAATTAAAAAATTATTGGACAATATAAGAAAACAGTCTGTTCAAAACGGAAGACAATTATCATTAGTAAGTTAAAATGGATTGATTTGTGAACAAATGGATTTCACTGTGAACGCTTTCAGCAGCACAAGTGACGACCAAAACGATGACGATATGATATTAAAATATGCATACAATTAGAATGCCATCTTTTAACAATGACCTCTGAAAATGAAAAGTATCTCTTGAAGCAGAGCAAAACTCCGTAAGGGCTTTATTGGTATAAAACAAGCTATTGAGATCACACAACCTGTGGCACATTCAGACAACTCTAAAATGTAAGAGAAATAAAATTCTACAAAAAAAGACAACCATCTGTTATAGTACAAGATATTTACAGAAGTCATGTTGGTTTGAAATATTTAGCGTATATAGTTTTTACCCTTGTGAAACCATTCCTAAGATCTATAACTGACGAGGTGACGCTAACCTTGTAGGTGCTGCCAACTGTGTAGAACGTTTATCATGGGGAAGAAACGGAGACTGATGGACATCAGAGATATGATCAGCACGTGTGTGTGTGTGCGTACGTGGGCGCAAGTGTGAATTCTGAGAACATATGGGGGTCTTAACATGGAATGGTGCTCTGACAAATCCTTGGAAAAGAGGTCCAAGGGATTATCATGCAGAAAGCTTCAAGCATGAAGGGTATAAGAGATGAACCTGTACTGTATTCTGGGGATCATAAAATAAATCCTGTCCTGTTCCTCTCCAGTCCCGTCTGTTACTAGATCGGCGTTTCATTGTACGCACAAACTGTTCCAAAGACTTAACAAGCCCAGTCCAGTGCCCAAGTGTTCTTTACCAAGGCTGTGAACAAGTGTCGGAAGAGAATCTCTTTCAGCAAGAAAACGATAATAGACATTTCTAATAGGAAGACTAACAGAGAATTGGGTAGAAAAAATCTGGTTTAGAGAATTAGAGGTTGTTATAGGCACGGCAACATGCGTCCATGTTTTATATGTTTCACCTCAATATAGACAGACAAAAATGATGGGTATCAGTAGTATCATAACCATTTGTCACAATAAAGCATTTTTGTTTTGTTTGTTTTGTTAAAGTAGTCGTCTCACCTAGTTGAATACTGCCCCACTGGATCCCATCCTCTCACATAAACACACATTTCCAGTGCTACTTCAGACATTGAAAAGTAAGACCCAATTCACGTGAAAATGATGAATTTTGAATGACATTACTTAAAGTCATTAAGTATAAGGTAAATTCTAATTGAATATGCTATCAGTTTAAAAGCAGGGCGGAAGACTAAACAGTGATTGAATCTAAAGCTATAACTATCCCGGTAGTAGTAGTACAACGATTTACCAATACCTCTGCTGTAGCCTGGGAGAAAAGAGGAGAGAATACCTGTTTGAACACAACAAATAGTTGCAGTGATGGTTGCATTGCTGTGGGTCTGTCGTCATGGTCACAGACAAAAGCTGCTCTGACAGTTTGGAATGAAAATATGGACTCCCACCAGCCCTCATCACACAGTCTCGCAGAATGGACAAGAGGATGTGTGTGTGTGGTGTGCTACAGCCACAGTCACACAGATACTTCACGGTTGTGTGTGTGTGTGTCACACCTGGTTCCAGAGTCCCTTTCCGAGAGAGGAAAAAAAACAAAAAAAAAACAAGAAGAAGAAGCAGGTTCTACGCCTGGAAGTCGTTCCCAAAGTGTCTTATCTGGTCCTCAGTCATGGACAGGTAGGTGGCTCTCATGCTGGGAGAGTACTGCAGGGAGACAGGACACCAGCAGGGCACAGGATTACACACAGCATCACCTCACTAGCACCACATACAGTGTCACACCAGTCCCTAGCCTGCCAGACAGCGGGGGCTTCACACTCGGACAGGGCACTGAGAGCGAAGGGGATCTGAGAGACACCCTCAGTCCTCTCCTAGCGGACTCCCTAGTTGGTCTCAGACACGGGTGAAGGGATAGGACACTGTCATTCTATAGCACCTCATGGGGATACCAGCTATAGAATTGGAGACACGGGAGGTTTATGCCATGCACACGTAGGCCTGCTACTGTGTCCCTCCAAACGAGTTTAGGGGGTGACATACAGTACGGGGGTATCGGTGTGGCGACGTCAGTACAGCCCTACTAACACTAGGGGGAGACAGATCTGGCTGGGGGAGAGACAGGAGATGAGGATGAGGGCAGGACAAGGGAAGGTTTAGCAGTTCAAAGCCATGCCAGAGGGATAGGAAAACAGTGGAACCAAATGAACATGGAGGTCAGTAGAACGGAAATGAAGGAAATTGGAGGGGGGGGGGGGGGGGGAGAGAGGGAAGGCGAATCGGGAGCAGACCCAGAAGAACGGAGGAGAATGAGAGGAGGAGGAGAAAACGACTTACTCTGTTTCTATATTGCTGAGAGTATACCTCCATAAGTTGATTAACGAAAAGAAGGAAGTCGGAAATGAAAGATACAAACAAACATTCAAACAACAAACAAACAAACAAACAAAAAATATAAAAAGAAGCTGTTAGCTGAAAAAGCAGAGTTGTAGAGTTGCAGTTGGGGGAGGGGGGAGGTTTAATGACTGATTTGTCTCGGATAAAAGAAGCATTCATTTTGTCGCTGACAACACATATTCAAACTGTAATTTACAAAATATCTGAGAGAAAGACAGAGATCCCAGAGAGGATATTTAAAATATAAAAAGCCAGTAAAAATGCATGACCAGTATCTTTGTCTCTTCATAATCCATCAGGCCCTCTATGCCTGAGAGGTTAAGCTTGATGAAAGATGAATCAGTCCAAAAACAGGACTCTGTCTCCTTCACCAATGGTGTCCCAATGGGAGGTACATTCAGCCTAAAAAGTCACTTTTTTTTAAAAGGAGGGGAATACTAATCGCAGTATAACACCTGTGTCACTCCCCCCACGGGGCCTCACTCAAATATTCAGGTTTTAATCGTGGTGCTGTGCTCGCGCTAACTAGACCACGTCCCCAAGGTTAAAGGGTCAGACAGGCTGCAAGGCGGCGAAGCCTGCAAGAGCGCAATCGTGTCTCGAACGGAGAGGAGATCGAGCTGGAGCGCACGGCGGCTCCCAGACTGTCAACAGACAACAGCGTGTCCTGGCACACAGTTTTACTATCCTGCTCTCACACTGATGCTGATTGGTCAAGGGGGGAGTTAAGGGGGGTGAGGGGGGGGGGGTGCGCATCATAAGAAGGACTTGGCCTCTGGGGCCCAACGCACCGAGGGGGGTGGAGAGCCTCGGCCGATCAGAGGCACGTTTTCGTAGCGCGGGTTCCCTCCGAAGAGCGCCGTCTGGTTCCTGAGAGACAGGAGGGGAGACGGAGAGAGACCAGGAGAGAGAAGTAGAGACAGAGAGAGAGAGACAGAGAGAGGGAGAGAGACAGAGAGAGGAGAGACAGAGAGGCCAGGACAGAGAGACAAACAGTGACAGACAAGGAGGGAAACAGAGACAAGGAGAGAGAGAGAAAGAGAGAGAGAGAGAGGGAGGGAGAGAGAGGGACAGTCAGAAAGGGAGAAATGAGCAAGACAGGGGAAAAAACAGACAACGAAGACAGAAGGAGAGAGAAGAGGACCATCCCAGTCAACAGGAGTGACACATCCACAACCCAGACACATTCACCCCTCAACCCACGGTTTCCCAATCCCACAACGATCCATCGTTCTGACCAGCCCGTGTACCGCCCCCACGCTCTACAACCCTCCAGGCCTTGCCGCTCAGGCTCACTGCACCCACATGTACTCGGAGACGGGGGCGTTGGACACGGCCGGGGCCTGGGCCGGAGGGTGGAGGCTGCTCTGGCTCCCCATGCTGCTGCTGTAGCTGCAGAAGCTGTGCAGGTTGGTGTGGTTGGGGTTGGGCGCCACCCTCCGGCTCTGGGGGTTGAAGGGGTCCTCCTCGTCGATGTCGTCGTAGTCTCGCTCCCTGGAGCGCGGGCACGCGCGGGGGGGGAGAGATGTCAGCGGTGAATAAGTGCGAGGGTGGGGGGAGAGAGAGAGAGAGAGGGGTGGAGATTGAAAGAATGAGAATATCGAGAGGGTGAGAGGGAGAATGAAAGAGAAAGAGGGAGAGAGAGTGAGGAGAGAGAGAGTGAGGAAGAGTGAGAGAGTGAGGAGAGAGAGAGTGAGGAGAGAGAGAGAGGAGAGAGAGAGAGTGAGGAGAGAGAGAGTGAGGAGAGAGAGAGAGAGAGAGAGTGAGGAGAGAGAGAGAGTGAGAGAGAGAGTGAGGAGAGAGAGAGAGAGTGAGGAGAGAGAGAGTGAGAGAGAGAGAGAGAGGAGGAGAGAGAGAGAGAGTGAGGAGAGAGAGAGTGAGGAGAGAGAGTGAGGAGAGAGAGAGTGAGGAGAGAGAGGGAGAGAGAGAGAGAGAGAGAGGAGAGAAAGTTGGAGCAGGCTGACCTGCTGGCGATCTGCCTCCATGCCCGGGGGATGGCACACAGCATGGCAGAGAAGGCTACGGCCGCCAGGATGGAGAAGAGGCAGAGGTACAGCAGACCCTCCACACCATCATAACACACACCCATCAACGCATCTAGGTAGTCCTACAAAACACACATCATTATCAGGTGTTATCAACAGAAGGACCACTCTAATGCGTATATCCGGGTCGGAACGTTAGCCTAGCTGCGGTTCTGTTGACCCAGATGGCGTGAAGAGCTCCAGGGAGCTGGGAGAGCTGGCCGTCTCCTCTACCTTGTTGAGTCCTCTGCAGTCCAGCAGAGCGGTCAGCTGGTGCAGGCCGGTCTCAGAGGAGTTCAGCAGATGCTGGATGCCCAGCAGGTCTCTCTGTGTGATGGAGCAAGCAGAGCAGATCTTCACCCACCACACGGAGGAGGAGGAGGAGGGAGAGCAGGCTCTGCTGGGGAGTGGGACTTGTCGTGGTGAAATGAGCTGTGTGTGTGTTGTATTTGAGATACGACGACGTCAGACTGCTGACGTGTCTGCGGATGTCGAGGTACGATGTTGTGCCTTGTAAAAGACAAGCTGTTCCTTGGCACAGTCTGCCTCACCACTGGCTACAACTGGGCACCGCAAGTATTGGATTTTCTCGACATGCGCCCTTTGTCCTTTCGCTCTGGGTGAAAGTGTACGAGGTTCTCAGTCGGTCTGTGTGCGAGTCCCAGGTGAAGGGGGGGTGGGGGGGTGGGGAGGGGGAGGGGGGCTCACCTCTGCGGTGGGGAAGAGAGGGACCGCGAACTGCAGCAGGCCCTGGATCTGGATCTGCATGGTGGTCAGCGACCTCTGGAAGACGGTCAGGGACTGTGGAAACACACAGCGTCAGCCCTGCTGCTGTCAAGCGTACAACACGAGGCGGGCTCTCCTTCCGTTATGGGGCCTCGTCAGTGTGTTCCTTCACCAGCAGGGGGCGAACCAGCCCTGTATTTACTGGGCACAGTACCACAGAAGGGAGCCGAGTGGTTCCAGGCTAGAACATGTATTGTTTTTGTCATGAATATGCTAATTGATGTCCCGTTCTGCTTTATCTGTGGATTTGGGAAAATGGAAATGAGAGTCGACCCCCGAAGCTCGTCAACCGTGAGAATCGGACAACGGGGCAGTCAGCAGAGCTGGCTTTGTAATTGGAGCAGGACACAGGCAATTACCTCAGACTAGCTGATGTAATCACTGTCCTTTGATCAAAACGCTTCCCTTCCCTTCTTTTTAAACGTTTTGTCTTTTGTGCCGCGACTGAGGCGAACGACTCGCTGAGCCGTCGCCTTTTTTTGTGTGCTTTTTCGTCCTTCGTGCGTGTTCAGCCCCTGTGACCATGAGGACGGGGGAGGGGGAGGGAGAGGGGGGGGGGGAGGGGGGAGAACAAAAGGATGAGGTGTAGACCGAGGAGAGCTTTGGGAGTTGGGGGGGGGGAGGGGGCTGGGAGAGGTGGTGGGAGGCCTGGGTATGTGTCTGGTCCGCTGCGGTCGTCTGCAGGCGCGCTTGCGTTGCCAGTTTGGCGAGGAGCGCCGGCCTGGCCTCTCGTCACGGCGCTCTGTATTGATTCCCGGAGGCCACGTCTACAAGTGGCGGCTCAGAGTGAAGAGAGCTTCGCAGGGACTGGGCTCTCGGAAGGACTGGGCCCTCGTCGGTTTCGTGACCTGACCTAAAAAAAAGCCCTGGTGCTTCTGGGAAGGAATAACCTCGCTAGAGAGCCCTGGAGAGACACTCGGAGAGGGAGGGAGAGAAGAGAGAGAGAGAGCCCAGAGACGGAGAGGGCAAGAGAACGAAACAGAGAAAGAGAGGAGGAGAGAGGAAGGGAGAGAAAGACACAGAGAGCAAGAGAGAGCAAGAGAGAGCAAGAGAGGGCAAGAGAGAGCGGGTGAAAGAGAGCAAAAGATCGAGAGCAGGGAGACAGAAGGAGGCCGAGGAGGGCAGACAGGTCAAACGGTGCGGCTTGTGCGTGCCGCGGGGCTGGAGCAGAGTGGTGTGGAGCGTGGAGCGTGTACCTGCTGGAAGGGGTTGGGCAGAGTCTGGCTGCAGTACAGGTAGTAGTGAACGATATCTGCAGAGAGACGGGAGAAGAGGAGAATTGGTTTTACTCCCTACCCAAGGGCAGTGCGATGGGTAACACGCGTGATAACTCGTCTCATTCGACAACATGAGCGTGACTGGAGGAAGTTACCAGGGCCGATGAGGCCCCTGGTCTGGTTCATGAGGTATTTGTCTGGGGCCACGCAGAAGTCACTGGTACCCTGAACCGAGAGCAGAGGAGGAAGGAGTTTAGTAGAAGAACACACACAGACATGCAACATCTCAAAGACTGGCAAATGGTTTCCAATGAGTAGATGTGACAATACTACCAACAGAGAGGTTTGGCTGCCTCTCCTAATATTCGGTGAATGCCTGATGTCTCTGGGGCCCAGTAGAATATGCACAAGGCCTCCAGGGGCCTCTAGGGGCCCGGTTAATGAGGGGATGAAACACTGTCTGCTCTCCCAAAGCTCAGTGTTTGGGAATACATTGATGCATCTGCCTAACCATGTGTGTGTATTTATGTATGCGTGTGTGTGTACGCATCTTTGCATATTGCTCTGTCTGTAATTTGTTCCCGTGCAGGAATTTAGTATGCGTTCATGTATTATGTAGGAAGCCAACAGGATGCAGACTTCTTCTTCTTCTCCTCAGGTGGCTGCAGGAGGAGGAGGAGGAGGAGGAGCGCAGCAGCCTCGCTACCACCGCCCTGCTGGTCTACCGGGGCCACGCAGGCCTGACTCTGCTGCCTGATACGGTTACATCCTAATGAGATCAACCCAGCTACTGCATCCCCTCCCTGTAGGAGCTGGAATACCTCACGCAATCTCTGGGCAACGTGTGGAGGAGAGAGAGAGAGAGAGAGAGAGAGAGAGAGAGAGAGAGAGAGAGAGAGAGAGAGAGAGAGAGAGAGAGCAGAGAGCAGAGAGCAGAGAGAGAGCAAGAGAGATAGAGAGCAAGAGAGAGAGTGAGAGAGGGTTGAAAGAATGATGAACGGCCCCAACAGTTATTTATAGTGGCTGTTTGTCGCACATGCACCCACACACACAGTAAAGTCAGTGTTGACACTATCAACCAGTGTACTGCACCATATATAATTGGTTTCGTGGACAGCTGTTTTATGTGCATGCATTTGCAATTATGTGTCCTTTTGAAGCAGTGAGTCTGATTGGCTCCGGGAGGAGAACTAAAGGACCAGCCAATAACAGTCTGTCTACCACTCTGGAAGCTTGGCACCAACCCTGAGACCCAAATTGCACGATGAGGGTGTGAGTGCGGAAGCCTAGACCACAACAGCACCTCTGTCACTCCCCCCCCCCCCCCCCCCCTAACACCAGCGACCTCAGTTGACCTCAAAACCCTCAAGCTCCAGGTCCTAAACACAGCAGCGTTTAAGACGCGGGCTTAAAATACAGACTTGCGATGCAGACGTGCAATTTCGAAAGACAACAAAACCGAAACACCTTAAACCCCAAGACACAGTGTTGACATTGACTTTCCACACAACATCCTGTTGTCTTAGCAGGGCAATCAGCCCCTGGCTGCTATCATACACTATCTATGGGCTCAGACCACAGCCTCAGGTCACATCTGGAGGGGGAAAAAGACAAATATATAGAGAAGAAGAGAGAGAAATGGAACATAGGAGCCTTGGGCGAATATATGACTCATACCCAGCAGTGTCTATCCCTTCTAAATCCTTCTGACACACGCTACACCCGACGGTATCCCCCCTCCCCAACACACACACACACACACACACACACACACACACACACACACACACACACACACACACACACACACACACACACACACACACACACACACACACACACACACACACACACACACACAGTAATCAAAAGACTCTTGGGTTGATCTGCTCCGGGGCTAAATAAACGAAGTTAAGTACAGAGCGTTAATCTCAGTTTCGACGCCAGCGGATGCGAGGAACCGAACAGGACCTCTGATCAGCGCCGCCTCTGTCTGAGGACCACGAGGAGGGGAGGGGGGGGGGGGGGGGGGGGGGGTCACCTCACGGCGTGACGAACGCCGTCGCGCTCGTGGAGGCCAGACGTCGCCACGGGGAAAAACCTGCCGGAAGACGGCGTTTGCCCGTGTTGTTTGGTCCCCTGGTCTAAGGTGTTCCGCGGTGTGTTCTGGAGCGATACACACCTGAGGCGGTGATTAACCTGGCCGTGGAACGAGACGGCTGGGTTGAGGATCTCTTGACAGGGAACCTTGCTGCACGTTCAAACTGCCGGAAGGTTTTCGGGGGTTATGTTTTGGAGGTGCAAATGATGAAGTGTGATCAAAGCCTCGCACGAAAGGGGAAGACAGCGCCCCGATTTCCTGGGGGGGGATATGGCGGGGGGGGGGGGGGGCACCAAAATCCTTTTGATTTCACACCTCCGCCAGCTAAGGTGCCAGGTGCTGTTCTCCTCTCTCCTTCACCTTCTGCTCCACTTAGCAGTCGATCCCTCTCCGGCTGTTTCGGAGCCGAGAAACAGTCCTTAACCGAGCTGTGAGACGGTTGCGGTTTGACCTCCCGCTCAAGCAGAAGGCCTGTGCTTTTCTTGTTATGTGTTGTGTTTACGTACACGGGGGGCTTCCGTGGAGAAGAGCTTTTAGGAGAGATTGCTCTCACAATAAAACCACTCCCTGGCGGCCGTCTTTTGTTTGCTCAGTGTGCTCAGTGTGCAAAGTGTTAACCCCCCCCATCCCTCTCTCTCTCTCTCTCTCTCCCTATCTGTTTCCTATTTCTTTATATTGTTTTCCTCTCTCCCATCCGTTCACATCAACACTGTAACCCACCCCCCGCATCACCACACTGCGGTCGTGGTCACGCTAGATCTGAACCCTGACGGTCACGGGTGTGCTGGAACTCACCACAGCGCTGGCCAGGTCCGCTCCCAGAGACGCCCAGCTGAGGACCAGCGTCAGCACCCCAAACACCATCATCCTGAGGGGACACGCACACACACACGCGCACACACGCGCACACACACACACAGAAACAAATGCAGTCAGCACATTGCATTATCATCAAGCTACAGACAGAGCACTGGCTGTAATAACAACATCGAACTAACAGTCCAAGTTAGACATTGACAAACAGTAACTTTCAATTTCAGAGCTGTGCTGTCTAGGCGGGAAATAAATACCAGCACAGGGTCTAGTGTTAAAACCAGGATATCATAGGGTCTAGTGTTAAAACCAGGATATCATAGGGTCTAGTGTTAAAACCAGGATATCATAGGGTCTAGTGTTAAAACCAGGATATCATAGGGTCTAGTGTTAAAACCAGGATAGCATAGGGTCTAGTGTTAAAACCAGGATATCATAGGGTCTAGTGTTAAAACCAGGATATCATAGGGTCTAGTGTTAAAACCAGGATATCATAGGGTCTAGTGTTAATACCAGGACATCACAGGGTCTAGTGTTAAAACCAGGATATCACAGGGTCTAGTGTTAAAACCAGGACATCACAGGGTCTAGTGTTAAAACCAGGATATCACAGGGTCTAGTGTTAAAACCAGGACATCACAGGGTCTAGTGTTAAAACCAGGATATCACAGGGTCTAGTGTTAATACCAGGACATCACAGGGTCTAGTGTTAATACCAGGATATCACAGGGTCTAGTGTTAATACCAGGATATCACAGGGTCTAGTGTTAATACCAGGACATCACAGGGTCTAGTGTTAATACCAGGATATCATATAACCAACAACCCAACCAAAGGTCATAGGTCACATTTATTTTATACCCAATTCCTTACGGGGTTGGGTGGGGGGCGCGCCGCAGGGCAGACTGAGCACGCTCGGTAGCGGGCCGTGTCTGAACATAAATACAGATGTCATCATCATCATCATCCCGCTCCTGTCATCCATTGGAGGGATAAGAGGCTGTTAGCTGCGTGACGTGCACGCTCTCATGCACCTGGGTCTCGGCTCCTCCTCTCCGCCCACCAAAAAGCCATCAGGGAATGAGATCCGGGATGTGATAACAAGCGTGCGTGTGTGTGTGTGTGTCCAAGGCCAATGTGAACAAAGGGATCAATAATGCCTACCAAGCAACCAACATTCGCCCTGGTCATGGATCACCTCCAGGTTGAAGATCAACAAAAAATCCCTTGTCAAGCTAATGACTGCGCGCGTTCATTTAACCAGGCTACGCTCACGCTCAGTCTCACCGTGTAGAATCAGAGGTTTGGAACAGAAGTCTGTCTCCTGGTTTGGGGGTGCTGCCCCCCCCCCCCCCCCCCCCCACCTCCCCCAAGCAGCTATCAAGCTGGCTGCCTCACTAATTCACAACAGGCTGACAAGATAATGAGCTCCTGTTCCCATCACTGTACAGCTCCCCCCCCCCTCCCTCACTCTCTCTCTTTCCATTTCTTTCTCTGTCTCTCACCCCCTTCTCTCTGCTCTCTGTACATCCCCTATCCGTCTCCCTCTCTCGCTCCCCCACCCAATGTCTGTCTCTTTTCTTTCGCTCACTCTCTTCTCTCCCTCCTGTCTCCCCCTCTCCCCGTACACCCCCCTAACTGTCTCTCTCCATCTCTCTCTGCCTCTCTCTCTCTCTCCATCTCTCTCTGCCTCTCTCTCTCTCCAGCCCTCTCTGCCTCTCTCTCTCCATCTCTCTCTCTCCATATCTCTCTGCCTCTTTTGTCTCTCTCGTCACGACGGTGAGCGCCGGCAGCATGATGGACTTGCAGTCGGGGGGGGGGGGGGGGGGGGGGACAAAGAGGAGAGTGTCACCAGTACGATTAGCATGACTGAGTGCCTCAGATGCCGCTCTGCAGTATGACTCATCCGACGACGGCTGTACTTTATGTTCAAGATCAGCGTTAGAGCAAACAACTGATCACTAAGTAAGTGTGACGAGTTTCTATCTGGAGTGCCCATGTCTGGCTGTGTGTGTGTGTGTGTGTGTGAGAGAGAGTGTTTTTGTGTGTGCGTCAGTGGTAAATGTTTACGCGTAATGCCTACATGTACTGTATGCTTTTGTAAACATTTGCTTGTGTTTGTGTGTGTGCGTCTGCCTGTGTGGTGCATGTGTGTGTGTGTGGATGTGCAGGGGGGAGGGTGGTGTGTAAGACTAAGTGGGCCGCCCTGCCTGGCTCTAAGTGGCGCTGGGTGTGTAATGATGGGCTCCGTCGGCCCGTGGTGGTCTGGGTCGGAGTGGCTGCCGCTGGGCCGCCCGGTGGGCTGCCGTAATGCCCTGGTGGCCCCCGCTAATCGGCACACCGAGCCAGTTCACGGGAGTGGAAAGCGAGCGAGCCAGCGATGCTTGTTGTTTCCAGGCCGCGGTCGGGCCTGTTTGTGACACACGGGAACACAACACGCCACACACAGGCACACATGGTCGTGGATGAAGAGCCACTGACACGCTAACCCAACAAAACCCTCGACCTCGGGGCGGCCGTCCCACATCTGGTACTGTTCAGACCACCCTCTGTAACCCTCGGAGTGAGGATGGACCCAGAGGGTCCTTGTGCTGCAGTGGAGCTATGCGACCCTCTGCCTACTGAGAACACACACACACTCACACACACACACACAAACAAACAAACAAACAAACAAACACACACAACTAGGACGTCCTCACAACTCAAGACATTACTGCTCATACTCAAACCGTTATTCATACCAAATGTGGAAATGTCCTCTGTGAAAGAGTGTGTGTGTACGCGGTGAGTGCACGCGTGTGTGTGTGCTGCTTGGCTGTAAGGGGTCCTCGGTGACTGATGTAGAGAGACAGCGCAGGGCTCGGCTGGGTGAACACAGCCCCCGGGTGGATTACGCGCACCGGGGAACCTCCAGGCCGGCAGGGGGGCGCCAGGCCCAAGCTCCCAGGGAACCCTGGGGGTGGGAGCACAGGAAGCTGAGCCGGAAGGCACGTGGGCACCTGGGCGTGTAGGAGGGAGTGACTGAGTTTGTGTGCGAGAGGCGAGCAGTGTGTGTGTGTGTGTGTGTGTGTGTGTGTGTGTGTGTGTGTTAAAGAAAAGGCAGTGTGTGTCTATTTCTAATAGTAGCAGCGTCCCTTCCATGGAACCTTTCTCCGTTTCCTTCGCCGAAACCCCTTCACAAGTCCCACGGCACCACAACAATGGAGGAACCTGAATAATTGAAGCGGCTCCACGCTGGGATGGTGAGAACACGCCGAGTGGAAGGTGGCGGAACCCATGTACCTTACACGAGCAGCCAGGACGAGGTCGAGTCACAAGTTGCTCAGAGAGATGTCGATCAGAGAGGTGTTCATCCCCAACGATGGCACCGCTCCAGATCCCGCCGGCCCCCTGGTGTGACACAGCAGAGGTCGCACCAATCCCGGCTAATCCCATCTAACGTCACTGCCATTCAACCGGCCGCTCCATACCAACCTGGGACAACATCTCTGGATGTCTTTAGTGCTGTGCTCGTCCATCGAGCCATGAGACGGACCCACAGCCGGGACCACGCTAGACAACGTTTGCCTCCTTGAATTCCCCCTGAAGCAGGTCAAACCAGCCACCGCCCACCACACCCATTTCCTCCTGATATCTAGAGCAGAACGTGTGCCGCTTTCCTCGCTCTCAAACCTTCGACGCCAACCGGGGGAAACGCAAGGACAAATAAATAAGGAAAACTGGAGTCTGATTTACAGTCAGGCAGTGAGCCAGTCAGTGTTTTGATGGCTGAAGTAGAAAATAAATAAATAAAGGCAGACTTTTTTTTCCTTAAAAAAAAAATGTGTCATTGTCTGACAGAAAGTTACCGCTTAGCATTCTGTATACAGTTTGCTCACCGTAGGGGAGCGAGTCGATCTTCCTACCCCAGTCACGTAAACAGCTGGAGTATCATCCAGGGAAGGATGGAGCGGGACTGGGATGAGGGGGAGACAGGGAGGGACCAAGTGGACAGGAAGGGGGAGGGAACGTTCCGGGGGCTTGGTACTTACGTGGTGAGGAGCCATCGAGACTGCTTGGCCAGGCCCAGACAGGCTGCCAGGCAGATGACCAGGTCCAGGATGAGCAGCAGCAGGTAGGTGAGCCACCTGGAGGACGGAGAGAGAAGGACAATGCGTTCACGCCCGGACGTGCCCACGTCCACCTCCGCTAGCGGGAGGCTCGTACCAAGGACACTCTGCCCTCAAGTGCGACACGCACTGCAGGATGGGACGGAGCAGAACTGTGCGGAGGCCGTTTCAGACCATTTGTATGAGTTGTCAACTAGTATTAGTTGAGGTCGTCCCACCGTTGGTATGTGCATGCCTGCGAGTGTGTGCACGTGGGCATGTGTGTGTGTGTTGGTGTCCCACACACACCTCTGTAGCCATCTGCTCACCTTATGGTGGTCAGTCTGTGACCAGGGACAGAGCCATGCTAAGAGCCGGAGTCCAGACTGTTAATAATGAATGAGGCTAAATCCATATGGTTGAATATTTTATGCTCTGAGAGATAGACTGTTATCCTCCCACCCCCGCCGCATCGCAGGGTAGAGTCGTACAGTACCACAGTAGTATGGAGGGGGGGGGGGGGGGGGGGGGGGGGGGGCAAGACAGCCCTGTTGATGGGATTCCTCTACGGGGCAAATTAGAGTGCAACGAAACCTTATCTGAGGGACTAGTGGGCTTGGATGTGGTGGGGTGGGTGGGGTGGGGGGGATTAGAGCTATGGCATCTCTCCGAACCTGTCTCCATGTGCTGAGTACTCCTTTACACACACACACACACACAAACCCCTCTCCCCCAGAGGTTTGAGGGTGTGAGCGAGGAGAATCACTGCATTCTCGACCGAGGCTCCATGGCAATTCAGAGGTGCCCGTTCACCGGCTGTGGAGCCTCCAGGAGTACTGAGTCATGGGAGGCACAGCCAGCAGAGTCCCATTTCTAGCTCGAAATCGCCCGCACGAACGATACCAAATCTCCCAGATCAATATCTCAAAGCTAAGAAGTGGGGAACTGGCTTCTCCGTGCTTGTCCCAAACCCAGAGCTTAGGACGGGGGAGGGGGGGGGGGGGGCATACAGGGGGAATTTGAACCTGCGACTTCTTGTTCTGCGGTCGGAGGTTCTACCACGGACCTGTAGTACTCGACCAGGGAGGTCTGGGTGGCGAGGGAGGCCAGGTCCACCTTGGCCTGCTCCCAGTCAGGCAGGCCCAGGAGCTGCTTGATCACGTTGTCGGCCATCTGCTGCATGAAGCGCAGGGTCTGGACGTAGTCGCCGCGCGTGGCGAAGATCTCGTCCAGCCGAGCCAGGTGCTGCTGGAGGCCGCTCTGCATGCCGCCCATGGTGCCTGTCACCTGCACACACACACACACACACACCATATATACTGGAGTCAGGTGGCTGAGCGGTTAGGGAATCGGGCTAGTAATCAGAAGGTTGCCAATTTGGCATTGTGCCAAATGACGTTGTGTCCTTGGGCAAGGCACTTCACCCTACTGGCCTTGGGGGAATGTCCCTGTACTTACTGCAAGTCGCTCTGGATAAGAGCGTCTGCTAAATGACTAAATGTAAATATACACACACACCCTATGCACATATGTACACACACACCATACGCACACACACCATACACACATATGCACATACACACATATACACACACCACACGCACGTATACACACCACACACCAAACACACGCACACACACACACATGCAGGCGCACACACACAGAGACACACAGAGACACACAGGGTTCAGTGAGGTCTGTGAAACATTCCTGATATGGAAATAGTTGTGTCTGTGTCTGCCTGTTTCTGCTGTATAAACAAACACACAGAGACCAATCACAAGCCTAAAGTAGCTTCATGGGAAATCCTCAAAGGCACATGCGGGCCGTGAACCAAACCTCCCAATCACATTGTTCCGTGACAGACCACACCAGCTTAGGTCAATAACAGAGAAATGCCAAAGTCCGACCAACCACCAGCAAAGGAGGGTACAGCAGCCTGGGCAGCTACCTTAGCGTAACGACAAACAGGCTAGCTTCCAGGCAAAGGCTGTTGACGAGGGAAGTGGTCTTTGGAGACGGCACATCCTGCCATTTGATCATTAAAAAGGGTATTAAATGCTTCTATTCAGCCCTGGGTACTTGGCATTCACAGAGGAGAGCGGTCATGTTGTTTCCCGGCGTTTGTAGGATGGAGGCCAGCCTGACGATGGCTGGGTGGAATGAGCTAGCTTGGTATACGCTGTAGACTCCTGACTAGACTGCCCGTGGCAGAGCTGAACACAGAGAGATGGGGGGGGGGGGACCATGGGACAAGTGGGATGGAAAGGAAGAGAGAGATGAGGACAGGGAGAGAGGGAGGGAGAGAGAAACAGAGACGACAGGGGTAGTGTGAGAGAGAGAGTAGGAAAGGAGAACAGGCCTGGAGGCAGAGAGAGAGGGAGAGAGGGAGAGGGAGAGAGAGAGAGAGAGAGAGGGAGATTTTGTCAAGTGAACAAAGCCAGTTTGAGGGTTAGAGGAGGATGGCAAGGTGACAAAAGCTTTTTACAGAAAAGATGGTTGGATAGGACGTCCTAAGCTAGACTGATAGCAACATTACCACAAGGTGCCAGAAAAAGAAAAAAATAGTGAGAGAGAGAGAGAGAAAAAAGAGAGTATACATGTGTGTGCAATGACTGAAAGTAAGAGAGTGAGTGTGAGTGAGTGAGTGAGAGCGAGCGAGAAAGAGAGTGTGAGTGAGTGAGCGAGCGAGCGAGAGAAAGAGAGAGAGAAGCGATAAATCCAGTTGAGTCCCGTGCCTGTGGTCTTGGTCTGTTATCTGATCCAGTCAGTCATTTCACGGGGCTTTATATCAATCCGCTCCCGTGGGGAGATGAGAGCTCAGTTGCCAGCTTAGCTGTGGAATCTCATCTGGATCTGCCCACTGGATCTGACACTGGATCCGGTCGTCAGATCACTTTATTTCCAACCTCCTTTCGTCACTCTGACAGACAACGAAGATCCAATCTGGTTGTTTACCCGTTTCGCACATCACACAACACTGGTTACTAGGAGGAAATCGGATTTTTACACAGGCAATGCGAACATGGGGACTTTTCGATTGTGGGCGACTCGTGTTTTGGCGGGGGGTGGGGGAGAGGGTATATTTACCTGGGCTCTCTCTCAGGGCTTTAGGGACAGTGACAAAAATAACCGGGAAGATGACAGATGCTAAGCCTGGACGCTTGGTAGAAGCTGTGTGTTTTTCATCTGAGAGACGCAGGATGGATTGTGTCTGTTCTGGAGAGGGGAGGGGGGGGGGGGTGCTTCTTCAATTAAAATGGAATGTCTGAACTCAGGCGTGAAATGGAACGAGGTCTGGAAGTGCTGCCGCCACCATCACGCCCACAGATAGATCCCCTCGTTAAATGGAGGCAGTCAAAAAATACAAAAAATAAAAATTGAAAACTCCACCGTTGATTTGGATGACCGTTTTAAGATTCCAAAAATAGCTTTTGCCCCAGGGGAAGGGTTGAGAGGTTATGGTTTTGTATAAAGAGAGGACATTAAAGTGACTTTCAAATCTGGTCAAAATTGGTGCTTGTCGTGAAGCACAAACGTGGCAAACAGAATGAGAACGGGAGACCAATCACCAGAGCGGCTGACTGAGGGCACGGCTGAAGAGACACACGAGCAGAATCCTAGGCTGACCTCGGCGTGTTTTTCGCTGGCATTACCAGTTTCCCCTTTCCACTTGAAATACTCACAAACTGTCAATCAATAGCCCGTTTCCGTCACGATCGCATTCGCTGTCAACGTTTGCGTTGAACTTTTTAAGTTCCCCTTTTTAAGCAACCCTTCGGGCTGCAGTGTGTGCAAGGAAGGCAGGAGACCCCTCCACTCTCCTCTCCCTTCCCCTCCCCTATCCCCTCTCCTTCCTTCCCTCCCCTCCCCTATCCTCCCCTATCCTCCCCTCCTCTCCTCTCCCTCCCGGTCCTGGAAGGGGATCCACCCTCAGCTAAACGTCCGTGAAACGAGCCCCCGCTTCCGCTGGAGCTTACGCAGAAACCACTTTGAACTCCTCATTCAGGTTTCCTCCAGGGAGCGTTCCAAAATAAGCCGTTTGTGGGCGCGCAGTGTCAAACATGTCATGTTTCATCCCTCTCCTGTTTCCCAGACAAAGCATATTATAGACCGACTGAGAGGGATATGTTTATGATTATGGCTCCTGGCGAGCCTCCAGCTAGCGTTTGAGCTCGGTCCAAATGCTCTTTGACTGACCCAGACTAATCTAACGCGCTGCCTGCCAACACCTCTAACTGGGCTATCTTGACTCAGCCCTGCGCAAACAATACCGAATGTTTATTTATAGAAGGTCTGAGAGCACATTTTTCACATCAACACAACACACTGAGCGTTCCAGACACACGCTGTCCCATTACGTCTAAATGTTTTTCCTGGCTTGAGTCCCTGAAACTAATGTCTCATCCTATCCAAAACCAGGCTTTCACCGGGAAATCTGATAACGCCATTTCCAATCCCAGTCGGGGCTGTGTGGATATGAGTACGCATGCGGGGTCTCGACGCACACCCACGCTCCAGAACGGATCGGGGTCTCGACTGAAGCCGAGAAAAGCGTCCATTGACGGGGGGGGGGGGGGGCTTGACTTCCGACCGTTTCCTCTCACAGAGCTGTTGGCTGAAACCCCGCAGTTGAAGAGGAGGAGAAAAATAAGGGGGAGGGGGGGAGGGGGGGGGGAGGGAGGAGGTGGAGGGCAGGCATCTGTGCGGGGCCGAAGCCAAGAGCGTCCATTGTTTGCCGACGAGGGGAAGTTAACATGAACCTGCCAATCAGGGGGCCTCTCATTGGTCCTTGTGTTGCCCAATCAAAGGCCTTTGTTTCCGGGGGGTTCATGGTTGATTATGTGGGGGGAGACGGCAGACTGTGCGCGCCACAGTGAGCTCTTTGTGCAGGTCGAGGAGGACACTCTTTAACAGTCTATCCCAGCGTGCCCTGCACACACACACACACACACACACACAGGCAGGCGACACGGACAAGCGTCCCGCTAATGAGCTCCTCCGCTCCTCGAACCGCGCGGGAATCCCAGCTGATACGAGATAAGAGACTCACATGCAAATCCCCCCCCCCCCCCGCCACATGGCACAAGAGAGAACGGTGGTGGTTCGGCGTGGCTTCATGGTGACTCTGGGGTCCAGGCTACAGAGAGCTGCTGCAGAGCCGAGTTTGAAAAAGAGGAAAAATGTTCAACGTTCAGAGAGTCTGCGCCGCCTGAAAGAGGCTTTTTTTTCTCGACAGGCTTGGATGCTGCCAGTCAGGCTGGGCTTTTCAGTTTCCATTCTCTGTCTCCGTGGAAGGGGCCGGTCGGGGTCCCTGAGAGAGTTGCGGTCTCTGAGAGGGGGTGGGGGGGGGGGGGTGCAGGGGGGGGGGGGTTGGCGTCGCTGCTACAGCTGACAACGGTGGCAGAGCTCCGCCTGACTTCCCGTGTCGGAGGACTGTCGGAATCGCCGATTTGGAGGCCAAGCTAGACCTCAATGCGATTCCTGAGATCCTCTCCCAAAGTCCATTACACCCGAGGACGTCGCAGCCTTTGGATCATGGGTTTCAAATATAGAATGTCCCCATTTTTTTCACACGGAGAGGTGACACGGGGGGGGGGAGGAATTTTCCCACGGCTGTGTGACTTTCTGAGCGTTATCGCAGAGAGAGAGAGAGAGAGAGAGAGAGAGAGGAGCGAGAGACTCCTTGACAGAAGGATGAAATAAGCGCG
>CM042856.1:7198986-7278986 GCA_023658055.1 Thaleichthys pacificus
CAAGGCAGAGGGGACAGACAGGCAGGCAAGCTCATTGTTGCCCACTCGTGTGAACTTCTCGAAAAGAATTGGACTAGTCACTCTCTGTTTCAAGACGCATCTTTCGATGAGTCAGCGCAGCTCGAGACATGCTTTGGCATGTTTGACGACGACTGCGCAAGTCTATGGGACAGGGGGTCTCATAGACTTGAGCATCTCCCAGAGCAGATAAGAAGCAAATGTGGAAGGCGTGGGGATTCCCTACGTGCTTATGATCATCACAATCAGTAGATATGCTCTTTCCTCATCTTTTCATATATTCTTCTTATTCATTCGTGTATCTGTGTTCCCACTGTAACTTCTATTGGGTTCCGATGACAGCCAAGGGTGTATGATGTGCAGTAGTATATGCCTGATGGAAGAACGATCCAAACCTGTTGGCTGCGTGTTGTCAAATGTTTCCCTTTCTACTATAAACACTGTCCTCTGACCTTCACGCCTCCGAGAGACTTCTAGACCCAGGATCTAAACTGACCGTCTCGCCGTTCCAGTGAAGACGTTCCCAACTGTCTTCCGTGCGCCCAAACGCTCATTTTTAAGGGTTGCAAAAGAGTTCATCCAGGTTTCTTTACATTTTGGGCTGTTTCATCAGAGAACTGAAGACTGTAGCAGAGGTCCTGTTTTCTTAATAGGGGTCACGGCGATGCACTTACATACCCTACAATGAGCCTTGTCTTTACAACAGAAGGGCTCCGGGGGGGGGGGGGGGGGGGGGGCGACGACGACGACTACTAGAGGCCTGGGTAACTCAATCACGAGGAGAAGGGGGCCAAAAAGATGACTGTCACGAGCCAGAAGAAGGGCTCTTTATATCTCCCTCCTCCGACAGATTCAATCAGCCTCAACTCTGGTGAGGGAGAGAGAGGGCGGGGTTGGGGCCGGGGGGGGTAGCACGGCCCCCGGGAGACGAGCGGCGTCCGCACCCGCCGCCGCCGCCACACCGTTGGGTCGCCCTCGAGTGGCGCTGCTGAAACGGTGCTGATTGGAGCGTTCTGTCCTTGATTCGAGAATAGGCGCATCAATCTACCTCCCCCATGGATTGGGGGAGGTAGGGAGGGAGGGAAGGAGGGAAGGAGGGAAGGAAATCCTTGTAGAAAACTTGTGTTAGTCTTCTCTTCAAATTTGTCAGAATACCCACGTGCTTACCTTTTACAGAGCACATTTTAAAAAATATACATACGTGACTTTGAAAACAGAGACAGAGAGACACGGAAAGAGAGAGACAGAGAGAGAGACAGAGAAAGACAGAGAGAGAGACAGAGAGAGAGTGAAAGACACTGAGATCGACAGAGAGAGAGACGGAGAGAGAGAGAGACAGACAGACAGAGACAGAGAGAGAGACGAGGGAGCTAAGGCGCGAGCAGGAGACGCGCGGGGGGGGGATCTCCGTCCCGCTAACGAGCTGCTCTCACCAGCTGATGAGGCCGGCCGCCACGACGGACCAGGTGACGCAGCAGGAGGCCGGCCTCTTGCTCTCCTCCTCCTCCTCCTCCTTGCGGCAGCAGCACAGGCAGCTCAGGTACACGGCCAGGCAGAGCAGGTTGAGACCCAGGCCAGCGGCAGCCACACAGCCCAGGAAGATGAGAGACTGCGGGGGAGAGAGAGAGAGGGAGGGAGGGAGACAGAGGGGGAGAAAGAGGGGGAGAGGCAGGGAGAGAGTGTGAGGACATCATATTTGATTGCATCTAAAACCTGATGATGGGCACATACATAGATATCATGCTACGTGGCCGGGTGTGTGCCGTGTACATGGAATCACTTCCTGTCCATTTCAACTGGCCATGACAACTCGAGTGTCTCGTCTCTCAATCGTGCCTTTATTCCCCTACCAGACTGAGGAGGAGAGAGGAGGGGTGAGGAAGAAGGGGTTAGGGTTAAGTAAGAGGGGGAGAAGAGAGGGGAGTAGGGATAGAGAGAGGAGAGGAGAGCGAGATTTGAAGGACAGAATCAGGGGAGGAGAGGTGACCTCTCTCTTTCATCAGCTCCAGCTGGGGAACAGGTGCTTCCTCAACCCCCTCTCTCGGTCCTCCTCCACCCCTCCCATCTCTCACTCCACCCCTCCTTCTCTCTCCCACTGTCAAAGGTGGAAGTGCCTAGACAGAAAAACCTGTCTGCGTCTCACAGACTGAGCAAATACCGAGCTTCTTTCAACACACAGGATGGAGTCGTGCAAGACTCCCCTCTCCTCCATCCTCCCTCTCCTCCATCCTCCCACTCCCTCCTTTGTTCCGGCTCTCCCGCAGCCATCTGGCTCCAATTTGGGATGTCATCTGTCCTGTAAGACCGCAGGGGGAACCTAAGCGGGGCAAAACGCAGAGCCTCGGCGCCATAAATCACCCAGGAAACGTCCAGGTAAGCCGCTAACGCGACACACGCCGTCGCCCTGACAAACGTCAAGATGCTTTGCTTCTACCGCCACGGAAGGAGGGAGGAACCATGAGCAGGGAAACCCCGGAGCAGTCCGTCACGACAACAACGCCGCCCCGACGCTTCCCTTGTTCGTATCGTTGCGTGCCGTGTGGGCTATTAAACCGTGGCTAGTTATCTTAATTCCTCATGCGTTTTTTTGCACTGGTATGACTCTCACCCCTCCCCTCTGCCCTGACCCCCCTTCACACCATCCCTCCACGGCACACTATCCATCTGTTGGGGAGCAACGGCTTATGTCCTATTTCACGGCTACATGCCTCCCCTGTGGAGGAGTAAAAAGGGCCCCGGCTGCTGAAATCAATATCCTGATAAACACCCAGAGGGGGAAGAAGGCCCCGGGTCAAATTAGGCCCGCGATGATGACCTCACCAAAACCCTTCGTTAGGTAGAGAGCCTTCAGCCCAGAGACGACGGGGATGTCAATTGGTGTGTGTGTGCGCTTCCAAACAGATGACAGACTGACTGTGACAGCCAGAGGTGCAGGGTTGGTCGTCCTGGGCTGTGGAGGGGGGGGGGGGGGGGGGGGGGGGGGGGACATGAGGGAGAAGGAGGGAGAAGGAGGGCTCTACAGTGTAATTGAGGTTAACATGTGAACCAAGATGGGGGGGGCAGCTGAATGGGACAGGCCAAATAAGGTGGGGGGATGGGTGGGATACATTGCCCAGATGGAGAACCCGGGGGTGGGGGGGGGGGCCTAATCGTCCTCTGCACCGAACACACACACACCCCTTCGCCTGCCATGGCAACTGGCAAAGTTTGCATTGGAGGATAACTGAAAGAGGGAATTATCCCAGCCCAACAGCATGTGACAGGGCAGCCAGGATGACCATGCTGCAGTCTTGTGACTCCTCCAGCAGTGGGGACAGAGAGGTAGAAGGGAATGAGTTGGAGGACAAAGAGTAGAGGGGGGGGCCTGCTCTCAAAGCACTCATGGCTTGAAGAACAACTCCAACTCGTCTCCCTCTCTCTCTCCCTCTCTCTCTCTCTCTGTCTATCTCTCTGTCTCTCTCTCTCTCTCTCTCTGTGTCTCTCGCTCTCTCTGTGTCTCTCGCTCTCTCTGTCTCTCTCTCACTCTCCTTCCCTCCACCATCTCTCTCTCGTGTACCAGTGTGTGTGCTAAAGTAATGGCCATGAATTATGTAGCACCTGTATTCAGAGTGAAGTCGTCGTGCCAGGGGACGCACGCGCGCGCGCCCACACCCTCACCCTCACCAACCACGACTCAACATCTCTGCGCCATTAGGACGCCGCCGTTCATCGTTCATTTCGAGCGCTCAACCGCCATCTGTGAGCACACGGTCTACCCGCTCGACGAAACCTCCGCTCGTTAACCCATCGTCGAGATGTCGCAAACAGCTGGTTTTCCGTCAGCGGATGACCTTTCCCTTCCCCGCCGCTGTACATCGAGCCGCGTGGATCTTTTCGAGTCGGCGTTCGCATTTGGGCTGAAGGCAGCCTTCACAGCGCTGGCCCACTTTCCCCTCGCTAAGCAGTCGACACCCTCCTACCTTCAGTCCCCAGCCTCTCTCTCCCTCTCCTCTCTCTCTCTCTCTCCGTCCTGCTTTGCTCGTCTCGGGCTACCTCTCTCTTTCTTTGTTGGGATGGGGGATGGGGTGAGCAGGATGCCAAATTGGAGGAGGAGAAGGAGGATGAGAGGAGGATGGGAAGGCGCAGCTCAGCAGAAATGAAGTCCCGAGAGCGGGCGAGAGAGAGAGAGAGAGAGAGAGAGAGAGAGAGATGGAGAGAATGCGTAGTGATGAGTAGTGAAAAACACAGGGGTGGGGACGAGTTAGAGAGGAAAGGATAGGGGAAGGAAAGGCCAAGTGTGTCAGTGTGTGCGTGTATGAGAGTGTGTGTGTGTGTGTGTGTGGTGTGACTGTGTGACTGATGAGGGGAATGCAAGAGAAGGGTGTGTTGGGAACGTGAACAGAGCTACCATCATGTGCGTGATGGTCGAAAGACAAAGCCATGGAGTCAGTTCTTGGCTGACTCTCTCTCTCTCTCAAAGGAGTTTTGGTTGCCTCGACGTGCGCTACTCTTCTGTTGACGCTGACAACAACAACAACAACAGATAGTGCTGAAACGTGACGGTATGGTCGAATCTTTTGAAAGGTTCTGAAGGCACCACACAGGAGTGTTTGGCTGCAGTGGTGAAGAGCAGAGACCCGACTGTCGGCGCTCTCTAAGCTGAGTGAGTAGACTTTTCAGAGGAGCGTGGCTAATGCCTTGGCTAGCCCTCACTGAGGACGGCCTTTCAGCCGTCTGTCACACACCTTCATCCATAGTCAAACAGCAGGAGAACAAACACACACACACACACCTCTAGTACACCCACACACACATCCCCCGCTACACACACGCATACACGCACACACACCACACTGGCCTCAAGGGAGCTTTGGGACAAAGGGGGCATATAGCCTGAAGACGGAGCCTTCCAGAAGGCCCTGAGGGAGTCATTCCCAAATCCCTCGCTCCCTGAGCAGCCCTTACAGCTAATGGCAAGCGCACACTGGAAGGTGAAAACACACAAGTGACAGTGACATAGGCAATCAGCCTTCAGCTCAGATAACCAGGAAGTCAAGCCTCCGCCATATTTTTAAGTTATACAAATCTATCACCCAAACAACACGGTCAAATTTGACGTTGCTAGCTCATGGAAGACTGTCCTCGTTACAAAAACTGTACGGGCACTAAAGTTATATGTTCAGTGCCATCACTAATGCAACGTAACGCAAAAGAAGTCCATGTACATTAGCTGAGCAGCTATAAATCATGCAAGCGTAAGCATGGAGAGGAGCTAGCTTGCCGGCTAAATGTGGACTAAGCACTTCTGGAGTCAAGTCCCCCGTGTCTCAGGCAGTGGTGGGCTGGGGCTGGAGGTGGTGTTGGGATGAAGGTAGGAGGTGTTAGGCTGGGTCAGGTGGTGGTGTTGGGCTGGATCAGGTGGTGTTAGGATGGGGCAGGTGGTGGTAGTGGGCTAGGGCAGGTGGTGTTAGGATGGGGCAGGTGGTGGTAGTGGGCTAGGGCAGGTGGTGTTAGGATGGGGCAGGTGGTGGTAGTGGGCTGGAGCAGGTGGTGTTAGGATGGGGCAGGTGGTGGTAGTGGGCTAGGGCAGGTGGTGTTAGGATGGGGCAGGTGGTGGTAGTGGGCTAGGGCAGGTGGTGTTAGGATGGGGCAGGTGGTGGTGTTGGGCTGGATCAGGTGGTGTTAGGATGGGGCAGGTGGTGGTAGTGGGCTAGGGCAGGTGGTGTTAGGATGGGGCAGGTGGTGGTAGTGGGCTGGAGCAGGTGGTGTTAGGATGGGGTAGGTGCTGTGCAGCTGGTCTCCAGGGTGCCTGCTGCTGGACCAGAACAAGAGCTCTGTGACTGAGGTTAGACATCAGTGGTTCAGGGTGGCTGATGCCCAACCTGGCTGGAAAGCAAACAATAAAAATCCTGCTGGTGGTCTGCTATGGTGTCTGTTTAAAACGGACACTACATAACTGTCCTGAGATCATTACAGCAACAGCATGAATATCTAACCCACAAAGGCGAGTAAAGACAGCTTTAAAAGTCTAAATTACATCACCAAGAAGCAACTTCCCCCCCTCCTTCTTAAATACCAATGGAGCGGTCCACCTCCATGTCTTCCTTTCAGTCTTGGCCTGTTCCACTCTGATGGCCGGGGATGCCCTGGGGCGTTGTTTCCAGCTGAGTGCACTCGGCTGGGCCGGCCCACGCTCACAGCTGGGACACTATTAAGTCCCCGAAGAGCGGCCCCATGGGTAATGGATGAGGCCGGAGGAGGAAGGAGGAGGGGGATTCTCTCCGCTGGCGTTTAAGGCCTCCTCTCACGCTCGCCTGGCCGGCGTTCCTCTACACCTACCTCCAACAAGCAGGCCGTGTCAGGGTGTGTGTGTGTCTGTCTGTGTGTGTGTGTGTGAGAAAGAATGAGTGAGTGACTTGGAGAAAGAGACAGCATGTCGCGTCTGTTGCGTGAAAGAGTTTACAGTACTATCGGAAACCCGGACAACCGTCACAAAACTCCGTTTGACCTCTCATCGCCCCGGTCAAGCTAGTCTCCCTTGCTTCAAGTGTATCATTTACCCATTTCCTGAACCCTCTCTCGGAACCTAAAGCCTAACCCTGCACCCCCGAGGGGGTGGGGAGGGGGTCATGAGGGTGAGTCACGCCCCCCCACCACACACACACACACACACACAACAAAGGGTCCCATCCCCCACTTGTGTTCCACACCACGCTGAAACAGGCCTAGATGGTCATAGTGCCTGAGGGCCAGTGGGCCGCATGAATACACTTGTCCTTCCACTTCCTGCTGGTGACTTGGTAAACAAACGCACTCGGGCCCCGGGATGCCAAAGCCTCGATACATTGGAAACGACCCCATGACAACGATGTGCCGTTCACTGACCATGCGCCGTGAGTGGAAAGCGCGGCTCATAGCAGGCACGCTCGTTTGGTGTGTTCCGCTTTGGGAGACCTTTCGGGGCGCACAGCAATAACAAGTCTGTGCGAGGGTGAGGTCAAACGTTTCAAACGCAGGTACCCTGCGTCACAAGCCTGGTTGTGTAGACATCAAAATAACCTTGTCCTTTATCAAACACACACACACACCATAAATCCTAAAGGCAATGCCAGCGTATGAATTAGACAATCAGCGCACACCAAATCAGTTGGTAGCCCTTTGCTGCTCTGTAGATAAAAGCGCTCCAATCTACACCTCATGCATCAACAGAACCGAGTCAAAGGTAACCGCTAAACCACCAATATTCCTTCACCAAGGATTCCGTGTTCCTGGAGTAGCGGGAACTGCCTCCTCCACCTCACATCAGCACAGAGCCGGCCTACGCAGGGGGCCTCCGAGAGAGAGAGAGGGGCCAATCAGGTGATGCTAATCTCTGACTACAAGCAGCATGGAGACAGATTGGGGTTAATGACCTTCTGTTAGGCCTGGGCCCCTCACAGCAGTGTGCGTGCGCGTCTTCTGATCTGCAGGCAGAAGATGACGACTACACGGAAAAGACAACCAGCTCTGGAGCCAAGTAGACTAGGGTGAATCACTGTTAGGAGAATGAGGTTATACACACACTGGTGAGTGTGCGTGTTGTGGGAGTGTGCGGAGGGAAGTAGGAGAGAGAGAGAGAGGGAGAGAGAGAGAGAGAGAGAGAGAGAGAGAGTGCGAGCGCGAGAGAGAGAGTGCGAGCGCGAGAGAGAGAGAGCGAGAGAGCGAGAGAAAGAGTCCACGGAACTAGGTAATGAGATGTGTCTGCTTATTCGTGGAAGAAGCAATAAATACCAATCCAGTGAAGGTGCAGGGTTAACAGTAAACCATGCTTTCACACGTGTTACACCTGTTATCACAACCACAGGAGCCATTTCCGAGTTAAAGCTCTTCCAGACATAGAAAGAGGTTTTGATACTTTTCCAGAACAGTACCAGGAGCAGCTGCTGACAACAACACACGCTGGGAAGACAACAACATGGATCCCCACCAAACAAACAATGAAACAGGGATTTTTTCTGTCTCAGAATCTGTATTTAGTCCAACGAGCGAGATAATAACCACAACAAACACATAACCCATGCTGGAGGGATCTATGGTTGAGTCTGACTAAGACCAGGAAGTAGGGCCCCTTGTTCCAGCTGGAGATGAAAGACCCCACTCTTCACAGTCAGTGTTGTAGTCACACTTCTGAATTTGGTCTCTAAAAAACAAACAGAAAACAGCTCATCAAGACAAGCTCGACTTAATAGACAACTCTTCAGTAACAGCTATGCACAATCCTTCCTAAATATTCTGGATTTACATGTTTGGCTTAATGTCAGGTTTGTTCGTAGTGAAGAAGAAAGCAGACGAGATGACTTGAATATTCTAGATGATTTCCTCATTGGTGACAGGAAATCCCCACATGACTCCTCCTCATAACTCTCGTGTCCAGGCATCCTCCTGCACATCACACTTCCTGTTTTCTTTATCGTTTTTCTTAAAAGGCATGAGCAAGGGAGAGAAGAGAGACATGTCGAAAGATGAGCTGACAAACGGTGAAGGTGGGGGCGGGAGAAAGAGAGAAAGACAAGAGGATAGACGGAGGTCTGGAGGAGATTGTTTGGGGGCACTGAGGCGGAACATTGTTCCCAAGGAGCCTCTGTAGGCACAGCCACCGAAGCGTAAAGATTATACGTGTGTGTGTGTGTGTGGGGGGGGGGGGTTAACTGAACGCTGTGTTTATTCGTCCCATATCACTCCATGTCACGCTAATAGTACAGGAGAGTGCTCTTCCAGGGCTTTCTATGGAAACGTGTCTGCGTGGTCCAACTGGGACGAGTGACTAGACGACAGTGGCAGACATCTTTTGTCCGCCGCTATTGATTCGGCTTTCCATCGGTTGCAGTCTCTCTAAACCCAGGGTGGGCCACAGGAAACCTAGTCACCCGGCAACCACACAGGTGTGTTAGTGGACACTCTGAACCTGTGATTTATCTAGGGAATCACGGACAAAGGCCCTAAACTCCTAGTGCGTGTACGTTCTGGTAATGATGACTATTCTTGAGACAACCAGGGGCGTCGGGAGATGTTCTGACACTCTGACAGGATGTGACATCAGAGGCACCACTTGACAGGAAGGAAGTCTCGGGTTGGGTCTCAGTAGGAGGCCATCTTTCACACCCCTGCTTCCACAGCTGTCCTCTGGTCTAGCGCTGTTTATCTCAACCCAGCATGACACAGGAGGACTGGGGAGGCTTCAGAACAGACACAGACCCATGCTGTAACTGACACATTGGCTACACTACTTCGAACTAAATATCCAGATAAACATAACCATAAGCAACAAATAGTTGTTGAATTTAAATGTTAATTTACTGCATGTTTATTGCAAGAACTGTGCTGGCAGACAGCCTTGGCCAAACAGGACGGTTATTGGGTTTCTGTTTACCTCTGTGGTGAGGGTTTTGAACCCAGTAGAATCCATAATACAAACACACCAACTCTCATAAACAGCGATGGGTCACATAACAGGATGTGGATGAATCATATGGACCTGAAACCTTTTGACCTGTTCTGTTTTGGCAGCGTGCTCTACAGTTGACCCTTTTGCTAAAACACACAAATGTGATATGAAGAGAAATTAGGGCCCTGGCCTATTTTTGAAAGAGCCTTCTAGGTTTTTATTTTTTTTGGTTTTGCCCTCCTTCCCTTTGCATCCCAGTATAGCCCATGCCTAGACACAGAGAGAAAAACAGACAAAGAGAGAGAGACCGAAAGACGGAGAGAGAGACAGAGACAGAGAGAGAGAGAGAGAGAGAGAGAGAGAGAGAGAAGACACATCTACAGCTTGCCTGGGGCAAAAGTGACTAACACACGAGTATGACGAGGCTAGTACACTGTAATCTAATGACATGACTGGAGGCATAGGATACAGGATACAGGATTTCAGACAGCAATGAAACATTCTCCTCACATATGACAGCAGACCACTCTTCTGTCGATTCTGTAATTCATTAATCTCAATTCTCCGACCGAAGTGACTGACATTCCATTTAATGACGCCCACAGCAAAGTCCAATAGTGAGAACAAGAGGCCAATAGGCTAGGCATGTTTGGGACTGCAGCCAACCCCTGCTATAGCGAGCACACACACACATACACACACACAGATGAAGTTGGAGGGACAGAGCCACACTAAGATCACGACCCCAGCATTCCATTCCATTCTATGGGCCGAGACCAGAGGAGGAATTCCCAAACCCTGGCTAGGCTAAAATAGGCCAATTACAATGGACCTCTGCTACGCCGTCTAAGCCAAGCATGGGAACCCACTCAATAGCCTCCAAACTGCCTCACTGCCCAGAGATCGATGGAAGCAATTTGGCTGAGAGAAAGAAAGAAAAGAGACGATAAGATAATATAGCATTCTTATAGTAACAGCAGAGAGATAAACGTTTTCCCCTAATTGGAATTATTCAAAACAATTATTTATCAAGCCATTATTCCAGACAAAGAACTTCTCTGACGCATGACAAATACCGACGGACCTTAACTTCTTCAGGCTGCACAGAGTGCTCTGAATCACCCTACTGAAGTCACCGTCACTGTTGTATTCTAGTGCAGTGGTTCTCAACCCTGGTCCTCAAGTACCCCCTGTCCTGTTTTAGATATTTCCCTGCTCCAAGACACCTGATTCAAATGAATGCTCGTTAGCAGGCTTCTGCATAACTAGATAACGACCCATTCATTTGAATCAGGTGTGTTGGAGCAGGGAAATATCTCAAACATGCAGGACAGGAGGTACGTGAGGACCAGGGTTGAGAACCACTGTTCTAGTGCAGCGGTCTTTAACCCTGTTCCTCAGAGCCCACTGTCCTGAAAGGATTTAGATCCGACGTACCTCATTCAAACGAAAGGTCGTTCCCAGGCTACACCAGAGCTTAATAACGACCATTCATTTGAATCAGGTGTGAGACTCAAGGCGTGAGATTTGTCCTGTGGGTTTTAGAAAGAAATAAAACACACAGGACGGTTGGCCTTAAGGACCAGGGTTGAAGACCACTGCTCTGTGGTACTGCCAAAAGGGACAATGTAGCTGCAACAGATTGGGGCTGGAAAGCCGACTCACTGTCACTTCACAACTGAGCTGAACAGTGTTTATGATTACAGGGTGTATTTAGACCTGTGATTGGTGGAGCTGTGCCATAGTAACCGAGTTAAGTCCAGGATGCTTGAATATGTAACATTCAGCACATTAGGGTTGATTAGACTGAGTTTAGGGGCCAGAATGGCTGGATGCTAACCCAGGGTATATATGAGGAGGACGAGCACCTCTGCTGAATGGCCGTGGACACCCACAGACCCGTCGCTGCTCTGACGTCTGGCCTGGTTACACAGTGGTGGGTGATGTGTACCTAGCAGGGCAGACAGAGCTTTGCAGGATGGAGGAGGTGGGGTGGAGGTGTGGATCGGTTGTGTCAGGGCTCAGAAATGGCAGAGTGTTGAGGAGGTGGCGATGAGAGGGGGTGAGAGGTGAGGGGTGGGGGCTGGTTGTTGTGACCCAGGGGGGTGCTGGTGCCTCGGGGAGATTCTGCAGGTCTCCCACGGAGCATCCTCGTCCTCTCCTTCCACGCCCTCATCCTCTCCTCAGCCCTGACTCTCTCTCTCTCTTTCTCTCTGTCGGCTTCCCTCTTTCCTTCCTGCTGCCGTCAGATCTAATGGAAGCGGACAGCAACAGAAACCAGCACTCTGTTTCTCCTTCTCTCTCCCTCTCCCTTCTTTTTACACATCCCTCTCCCTCGCTCTCTCTCTCTCGACCGCGCTACCCATTAGCCCGTCCATGGCAGGAATCCACCCTTCACCACCTGCTGGGGTGTTGTGCAAAGGGCTGTGGTTTCCCAGTGTGGATACAGACTGAGGACAGGTGATGGAGGGGGTGATGGAGGGGGTGATGGAGTGTGGGGGGTTCGCGGGAAGGGTTCTCCGACAGCCCAAAACAGAAAAGGCAGAAACAAATAAACCAGGGCGTTAATAGTTGATTCTAGACCAAAAAAGGACACACACACAGTGTGACTTGGGTCCTCTGCACTGAGAGCTCCTTATGTCCCTGTTCTCAGATATGTTTGGAGCACAGAACTCACGGCAACGCTTAAATATGTAACAGTTCTACTGAATAGCGAGATTCAAAGGCAGCACAGCGTATAGGAACACAACAGTCAGTGACATTCTGCAAACAGCTTCAAAGCTGGAGAAAACCATCACATCATGTCACCTCCCCTAGAGACAGCTGGGATCCCTGTACACCCCTGCTTATCTCTTCTCACATTCTCTTTATATACGTGAGAGAGAGAGAGAGAGAGAGAGAGAGAGACAGAGAGAGAGAGAGAGAGAGAAGTTGGGAACAGCAACACATCACATTCCCATCTCAAGAAAAAAGAAGAGAACAGCTAATTGAATCCAGCAGACTGGGAGGGTGTCTCCAGTTGTGTAGTGACTGAAGAAGTGGACACATCTGCTGAAATTGCATTTGTTGGTGGTTAACAAGCCGGTAGGTCTGTGTGTTTACCCTTGTGTACACTACTGGGTGTCAGTTCCCCTCTCTCACAGCGTAGGTCTGGACTGTAGCCATTTAGGACTGCCCTGGCAGCAGGGGTCAACAGGGGCAATACTGGACAGTTTTCCCACTCCACTTCCTGTCTTAAATCCCTCCCTTTTGATCACTATCACAGCTGATGACTCTAAACCCCGAGACCCCAGCATGCTAAGCTGCTTTGGGTATTGTGTTTTGATAGGATTACAACACGTGTTTGTGACTGACATGTACAGTAATTTACTTCTTAATGTAAATCAAGGCCGGAATCAAGTTCATAGGAATGTTTTATTCATCAATAAGGAGGGTGTGGGTGTGGCTCTGGAGCCAATTGTATCGAAACTTAACGAGAATATGTTCACTGACTAGAATAAATGCATTTGAACACTCCACATTCTTTTGATGAACGTAAACAGAAAAGAGGCACGATTTGGTAGTTTTTTGTACATTATAGCCTACATAACAATACAATCATAGTTCACCTGAGACTTGTATGGGCTACCGCAGTGACCCGTGTTATATTAGACCCCTGTTCCAGTTACCCCTCCAGTAACCCCGGTCTGCTCACTCACCTGCTGGTAATTCTCATCTTCTGGGTTAAAGTTGTTGTCAACAGGCTGGAACCTTAGGTTGATGTGTGGGAAATTATGTAGCCAGTAAGTCCACCAAGGTGCGATGTAGTCTACCCGTGCGGAAGACATCACTGTAAACTTCGCGTATCCAATATTGAGGTGCGTTTCTTTATGCTGAGCGGTCAGCCACGGTCCGCCGTAGAAGTCCTAGTCCCGTCTCATGCCAAACAAAGCATTGAAAAACGCATGCTACTGTGTAAAAAAAAAAGCTTGCACCTGAGACTGAAGATGTAACGAGTTTGTCAAATTACAATGTTGTGCATCCCAATATTTGGAATAATTGGGATAAATAACAAGCCGAACCCATTTCCCGTCAATCTGTCTTCGCCCTACAACCTACCCACCGCTTCTGTTTGGTCTAGTTGCTCACACTGAAAACGCAAAATGTGTATCCACACAACGGTAGCTTCACGGGAACGCGCCTCCCATTGTGGGGCACGGGACTTCAATGATACAGTATGGGAAGACGCTGGATATCCAACGACAGTCAATAGGCTAAAAGAAAGTAAAATATACTCGAAGGCTACAAGAAGTTGTTGTAATATATAATATAAGTATTTAAAAAGCATTGACATTTCCTTAAGTTAGAAGACTATAGAATTAGACAGTTTAGGAGTGGTGACGATCCAACACTGCCATCTAGTGCGAAAATAATATTGAGGCCTTCTCAGTCCGTTTACAATTACAGGTCTTGACTATGAAAACATTTTCAATTATTAACTAAACAAAAATTTAATTGGCATAAAAATGTTTGGTAAAATTAAAAAAGGATGTAGCAAGGATTCAGCAGATAAATTATAATGCAATGCATCAGCAATTAGGTTTGAATAGTTTGACAACGATTAATGGTTGACATTCAGGGCTGACAAATGTGTGGTCTGAAGATGAGCCTTCAACCCTGTTCCTCAAGACCCAGTGTCCCCCATGATGGAAATTCCCCTGCTCCATCATACATGCTCTCATCACCCTAAGGTTCTGGGTTTAATTCCTGTCCAGCACCTGTTTGGTGCTCAGGTGGGATCCCTATCAGGCCCTTCAATGAGGAGGTTGCATGTTCTTCCCATGCTCACATGGTTTCCTCTGATAACCCCGATATAGACACAGCACAGATCCCTCACCTGCTATGTGCCTGGCCAAGACATGGGTGAGTACTTGGACTTTGCCCTCAGGTACCGTGATCACTGCTCCTGACTGCCCTTGGAAGGACAGGATGGCAACATGCTGAGACTTGGCTGAAACCCTTGTGTTCCCACTCCCTCTGTGTGTGTGTGTGTGTGTGTGTGTGTGTGTGTGTGTGTGTGTGTGTGTGTGTGTGTGTGTGTGTGTGTGTGTGTGTGTGTGTGTGTGTGTGTGTGTGTGTGTGTGTGTGTGTGTGTGTGTGTGTGCATGATTAACATTCTTTCTAAATCTGCTCAGTATCATTAATGCACCAACTTCCATGTACCAAAACTAGGCCATTCATTGTTCTGCAAACATGAGCATTAGGAATGTGGGTTATTACCAACATGGGATCTGCATTTACATCTGATAATTCATTTGCCTGGTTGAAAGAGTTGAACCCCTTTAAGCAAGGTGTACAATACTATTGGATAGCCAGGGAGAATCACACCTGCAGCATAGATTCTCAACATACTGAACTACTTCGTCACAAAACAGTAGGAAACATGGTGCTGTGTTAAATAGCATTTACTGTTTTGCACACACTGGGGCAACATAACAGGCATGACAAAGATAACGAGTTTTCCGATTTTTATTACAATTTTCTGTACACAGCGATGGGCTTACTTCAGCTCCTTCACAGCCAGACCTTAAAGGGAGAAAAAGAGACTGGATTAAAAACCAAAAACGCATACATCCTCCCATCAGCAGGCAAGTCATGACTGCACAGCCCCTCTGAAACAGGTCTCCTCAGCTTCAGAGCCAACATGTCACAGTGGAGCCGACTCCTCTGGTCACAGTGGAGCCGACTCCTCTGGTCACAGTGGAGCTGACTCCTGCTGTCACACAGGAGCTGACTCCTGCTGTCACACAGGAGCTGACTCCTGCTGTCACACAGGAGCTGACTCCTGCTGTCACACAGGAGCTGACTCCTGCTGTCACACAGGAGCTGACTCCTGCTGTCACACAGGAGCTGACTCCTGCTGTCACACAGGAGCTGACTCCTGCTGTCACACAGGAGCTGACTCCTGCTGTCACACAGGAGCTGACTCCTGCTGTCACACAGGAGCTGACTCCTGCTTCACAGTGGAGCTGACTCCTGCTGTCACAGTGGAGCAGACTCCTGCTGTCACAGTGGAGCCGACTCCTGCTGTCACGTGACCATGTAGTCATGGTTAAGTTTGTTCGTGGACCGGTGGAACTTCAATTTCGGAAGTGTTCGAAACGAAGCACTTGGCCCATCCTTGATCTAGCAAGTTTGAAATTTCATCGCTGGCACGGGACAGCCTGAGATGTTTGGACAACTTGCAAATGTGGTCACACCACGTTTAATAGCATGTCTATACCTATCCCACGCATGACAATTTGAGTTTCCATTTTTAAACCCGGTTCATTACAGGGATGAATGGCTGCCCCTTAAAACAGTCAGACATCATGCACCTTCATTTCAGCTCCAGGCTGAAATGAATTGAAGTAATAATGTGTAGGCTATTTACATCCCCCATGACCAGAGTAGCAGGGCTTGTGTTAAAATGCCATGCTAGTTGCTATCCACTAGTCAGGAAATCATCCTGACGTCAAGCTTCCACTCTTCAGATGGGCTAGGCCAGATTACGGATACAGAGAAGCATTAAAAAGGCTCACTACTTCACAAGCAGGCACCGTTAATGTTGACATGAACGTTGGTCCAGGTGAATGGTCTAAATACTGTTCAAAGGCAAAAGGCCAATGTGATTTACTGTATTGGTCCAAGGGGACAACATTTTTCTAATTAGAATCCCAATTGTCTTCTGGGGTTTCTATCAGACGGCACGTGGTGAGTTGGCCGTTTCCAGGTCGTCACTAACCTGGTGGCAGGGACTGTTTGAGCTTCTCAGCCTTCTCCTTGTCGGTGATGACCAGGGTGTACAGGTACCTGCTGCAGCGCACCTTGAATTTGACATTGTCCTTGTTCTTCTTGATCTTGACGGCTACAAGGGACAGACAATGTGGTGTTAAGTACTTGATAGCGGACATTGGGTGTGTGTGTGAGTGTAGGGAGAGTTCAACTCTGGGATTTGATTGACATGCCCGCACCACCTATTAGAACATCCGCAAGTATGAAACTTACACTTGGCATCCTTCCTCCTGGCCGTCAGCAGGAAATCTTTGATTTCTTCAATTTTTCGCGGCTGGAAAGAAATAGAACCAGTAAGAAAACCGTTCAGCCACTGCCATTGATTAGGATGCAATAAGTGACTCAGTTTAGTATAAATGGCGTTGGAATTGTTAATGAACCGGTGGAACTGAAGATTCTGGAGGCGAAACTCAGCACTTAGTCCATTCTTGATCTAGCAAGCTTTTAAAATCATCACTAGCACAGAACAGCTTGAGATGTTTGCATAACTTGCAACTAGCCTGACAAGCAAGGTACCAAACTAGCTTAGTAGCATGCATTCGTGACTAGGATAGCTACGTGATCAGCCGTCTGGCGCAGTTAACAGCAGCTACAACATTTAATAACACTGACAAAATAGGACTTCATTTTGTTTTTTTAAAGACAGGTTGTCCTTTGCAAAACATGCGCCATGCCAGTATGCATCTCGGCTTGTGTTAATGCCACTACACTTTTGAGCCTAGCCGCTACCTAGCAAGGCCGGTGTTAGCATTACTAGTTTTATGTGGTAAGTAAGAGTAGTAAGAGATCGCATGATAGATCGTAACAATTGTTAGACATATTGTTGAGTCAAAATCAAGTTTTAACTTGCTGTTTATAGGGAACGTTGCGAAATAAGGACTTACCATCTTGCCTTGTCTGCGGACTGAAGGCTAGGAATGGCGGAAAAAGATGGAGACAGATTATTGAAGAGAACAGTCGAATAAAATGCGATAGAATACAAATACCCATCAAAACCTATTGATAAGTCTTAACTAGATCATGTTTGTACGATTTGGGCAGTGTCACGAATAACTTTAAAGTGGATGGATTATGATTAGAAATTGTCATGTTGTTTATAAAGGAAATGTGCAACTCACACAGTCTGCAAGAGAGGGGATGAAAGGGGCGGAACTTCCGCTAGGGCGAACCTTATATTCAAAGCACGGCGTCTCGTAGAGGACAAAATTAATTTCGGACAGATTTTTGACAATTGGTTTTAACCACAGAAAATAATTTATGTGGGCAATTGACGATGCTTTAATAAAAAATGCAGTTCAGTTCAATGCAATTCAGAGTGTCTGGATCAAATTGTACCTGTAGCCTATTTTTCTGTATCTTTAGTGAAAAGCATTTGTTGTGGGCTAATGCAGAATAATAACATGAGTTTTATCATATTGAACACCAGTACCTGAATTGAGCTGGATATCATGCTTGAGTAGTTATATGGCACCTTTGTGTGATATATGACTTGTGATAGCAATTATCTTTGTCGAACTCCGTAATAAAACTGTGGTCATGACATGATTCAAAGGTTAAAATAATATTAGTAGTGCAGTCAAAGAGAATGTCTTACACATCTAGAAAAGGAAAACAGCTCACTGATATAACCTCGACTCCAATAACATTCAACATTTACCAACAGTAAGATTAAAATATTTGAATTGTGGCATATGCACACTCTAAAATGCCTTTTATTTTGTTATGTATATTTTGGTTTGTTTACTAACAATCCATGGTGATTGATTTGCGACTGCATTACTCAAGCATTTTGTTGAACATGTTGATATATGTGTATGCGCAAAATAATATCTAGTCCTACTTTATATTTTGCAAAGATTATTTAGCAAATTCACAATGTATCCTCATAAATAATGTAAAGTTCCCCAGAGAGTCCCTTACTGCAGGAATTTAAATAGATAAAACTAGTTAAAAATAAATGCTACTATTTCAACCGTGTGTTAGTATTCAGGAGTTCAAATGTGATGACCACCTTTTGTCAATAATTTACATCTCTAGTTCTGTGTGGATTGATTCTTTATAACGACTGGAGTTTGAGTGACACCTCCGTTTGTCTCCATGGGGACCTGCTCTTCGGCCCTGCATTAACTAATAAAGATGGAATCACTGGCTGGTCTAATTTAATGAACATCCTAGCTACTATCTGCTTGTCTGTCCACGTATACAGGTCAGCCCCCCAGAGCTTTTCTCGCTTGTTTGTCGAAAATAACTATATTAAAAATGTCCAGGACCACGCCGTGAAGCGGCATTCACTTTGACGCGCAGTACAGTTTCAAGCCCTAATTTGCAGAACAGCGATCATAAAACCAGCTCAGGTATGGACGAATCACCATCCTTTCCTTTCTGTTGTTCTATAGTTTGAATCCTTGTCAAAGCACAGTTGATTGTAGACGAAAGCCTATCATGTGTTGGTCGTCATGGAACTAAAACAATCTGTTATATCAGCATGACACAACTCTTTTAACTGTTGGGAAGAAAACACCCAATGGCATACTGTCTTGCAGTCAAAACCTGGCTTGGCTGGAGCTCCAGAGGAAGAAGAATGACTTAATTGTTTGCTTACCTTCACTCACCATGCTGATGCGCTCAACTAGCAGCAGAGGGCACTAGTTCACCATGTATGGTTAGCCACAGCAGTTTCATTCCTACCATGAACAATGGGTGACGCTGTTCATCAAGGTATGGCGTGGTAAACCACATTTCTTCAGAAGAACGATTTGGGTATTTCGTTTTTAATACATTTGGTCAATTAGGCAAATTGCTAACATTTACCAACTAGTTAACTAGGTCAACAGAGAACCATCTCGTCTGACCATGATTATTGAAGACCCAGAACATTCTTTCTCCATTACCTTGAAAAGGATGATTCCATTGGATTGGACCACATCAAGTTGTGGCTTCATGTACTTTAAACACAGCCAATGCATCAGAGCAGATGCATATATATACCAATGCCTTCCACCAGTCAAACATATTCAAGTTTTCTCACTACAGGACTCTCTCCCTTACTCAACCCACCTCAGAAATCATTCCATATCTCAGAATATGTTTTTTATCCCCTCACTGTTGACTGGACTGCAAGATGAGGCTGCAACCATTTGCATTTACAAACAGCTTTAGCCCTAAACAAACAATGTGCCAATGAGTCTGAAGAAGATACTAAGTAGACCTGCCTCAAGCCAGATCTAACAGTACCTTCATTTACATGGCAACTACCAGAAACAGACATTCCACATACCTGATGCCTTTATGCCCCAAAAAACATTTAACATAAAATGTTCTATTTAGTTTTGGGGATTGGGGTTGATTTGCCTTCGAAGCTAAAGATGATCCAATGCATATTGTGTCAGCGCTATCCTATGAATAAGCAGTGGGTTGAAGCTATACCTGCTTGATACTCCTTTGTAACAATAGATTTGTAACATAGTCTCTTGCGGGAACACTGACAAGGTATGATATACATCATACCCCCCCCTGCAGTCCAGTACGTGAGAAAGCAGGGAGAGTTCTGGCTGAGGGCTGGTGCGTAATGCAGCAGAGAACTGTCATTAATCATGATTTTGCCACAGACTGGACAGCGAATGAGAATAAGTGATCGAGTTCATGGAGCCATCATCATCAGACTCAGATTAATTTAGTCATAAAAGAAATGTCTGCATTGTAAACTAGTCCCGCTGTTCTGGTCAGGGTAGTCTCAAGTGGTTATAGGGGATGAAAAATGCCTTGGTGAAAGCAGCTTTAGGACAGCTTCCCGGTTCTGTTTTTATTTGACAGTTTTAGGACTTGGAAAATCTCTGTGTGGCCATGTTGCTTCCAACACGTGCCTGTGCATAATGTTCTGACTGGGGCGGAGTACCACACATGCTCTCCTAACCTCCCTAATCTCTTTGATCATTGATCACATTGATTTGTGGAGTATTGATTTCCATCCGCTGGTCTTATCTGAGGCAAACTTAAAGTAATCAACATCCACAGATGAAGGCGATTAGGGAGAGTTGGTGTGGTCCCTCGTACAGAATCTCAATCCTGACTCTCCATCCACACTTGATACTTAGTAGCCTGCGGGTTGGCGGGGAGCGAGAACAAGAGTTGGTTTAACTCTAACAATTCATCAGAAACAACCGCTGGAGTCATTCCAGACCTTGATTTGCGGCTGTAATCTCTCCGTCTGGATAGTGAAACACCCTGCGCATGCAGGTTGCTCATACTGCACAGTTGGTTGTCTGTGTGTTGCCTTTGTCCACTTTGCACTGCTGTTTTGGACTAGCAGTGTGTGGTTTAAAGAGCAGCCTCTCCCCTCCTCTCCATTCCCCTCCTCTCCTCTCTGGCTGTCCTCTGGAGCATGACCCAGACCTACCTGCCAGTGCCTGGACCACCTGCCTCCCCCACCCCACCCCCCCTCCCGACCCCACCCCACCCCCCTCCTGCCCCCACCTGCCTCCCCCACCCCTCCCGTCCCCACCTGTCGAGCCGGAGCCAGACGGTTGCTGCTCGGCCCCCGCGGTGTGCCAGTCTGCATCCCTCCGTCTCTCCAGTCGGGCTGCCCTTGGCCGCTCCGCTCAGCGGCCCGTGTTGTCGGTGCAGGGCGGGGCTACGTCGCCAGTCTAACTGTTCCTGGCTCCTCTCACGGTACACGGCGCTAGGCCAGGCCTGCTCAGTGGGGAATGGAGTGCGGACGTGTGGAAGAAATGGGGTTTCCTATGTGCTCATGTTAATCCCGATCAGTAGGTCAGCTATTGCCTTAATATCTGCTCATATGTTCTGTTTTATGATCCTGTCATTTGGGCGTTCCTAATCACATGCTGCTGTTGAGTCGTTGGTTGGTATTATGTTCAAACTGTATTTTCTCAAATACTCCAGTGCTTATGACGTCAGACACCTGACCAAGTTCTGACTATGAGTACTGTGAATACTGTCAGGATGGGGTGTCTTAAATCCATGGTGAGTATTAGTATGTCCTGCATCCATCACATGGCTTGAAACAAAACCAGCCGACTCCATCTACTGCATTAAGCATGCTAAATGCTGAGGTGAAACTCTTTATTCATAATATGCAACACAACAAATTCTGTAACCAGATTGGTCAGACTTTTTTGGAATCCAGCATCTAGTGTTTGAAGGTCTATTAAATGAATCAGTGGGCTCCACTCCATATTTATGTAGGAATGTCTAGATATTTTGCTTTTCTCATTACTATTGGATCATTACTTTCTGGAACACCATGCACCTTGGGGCTGTTCTTTGTCAGTGATAATTAGCTGATGAACTCTTCCTCAACGGAAGATTAAGATGAATTCCAGGGTCTAAGGCTGACAACTTGGAACAAGATCACTTCTTACTTAAGCTTGTCCATTTGCTGCCAGCCATGGGGTGGCTTGTCTGCATAATGGGACGAACACCTCTTTCTTACTGTGATGTACTCTGGATGGAAATGTAATCTGATGATCTGGCAACTTATTGAGATTCCCACAGTAACTCAACCTACTGACATGGCTTCGAGGAATACTTTACAGATGCTTTTACATAAGATTTTCATCATCTTTAAAAACACATTTAAAAGATATTTGCTCAACACAATATAATATTTACATATGTGTCTGCAGGGGTCCTGTATTTGTGAACAGTTTTTGTGGGGATATCAATGTCGATCTGTAGGCAATGTCAAGTACTTCATGCCATGAAAATGTGAAAGTAGGTACTATACAAATTAGCATTCGATTTGGTCCTCACAGGCCCATATTTAGATACTTGTACCCTTCAGTCCTTTCTGACACTTTAAATTAGCACTTGTCAATGACAGGATTAAAACCCACTTTTAACTTCAAGCAGGAAACTGTCAAGACATTTTAACACCTACTTCGACAGGTAAAGTTCATGTCTGCCGATGTGACAGCCTGAATAGGTGAAAGGCATTTTCCTGCTACCCGAAGCCCTGAACCCCATCTCGCATCCATCTCCCAGAATCCTTTCCTCCCCATGGCAACAGAACTCACTGCCAACCAGGACATGAGCACTCTTGAGCGCCCACGCACTTGACAGCGACAGGGGCCTTAATTGATGTGGTGTGACACATTCTTTCTAACAACACACCACCTTGTATGCACATCACAGCACCACACAACAAAACTAGCCATGCTGACTGACAATGAAGCAATCATATTTCAGTCTGAAATCATATTTCCGACTTTGTAACCAATGGACAAAGCTTGGTGGAGAGCTTGCCTGATGTTGAGCCCTTGAAAGTACTCCAAATCAATACTTTTCAAAAGTAGGACATTGGCATATTTTGTTCTCCAGGTTGATGTGGCAGAAGGCCAGGAGTGAGGTTGTGATACCAAAACTAGATCAATATTAACAGTCTCTTGGTGTACATGCCTTCCCCAATATGGTCCATTGGTGTCATTAATTTTTATGTCCTTGCTTGTCATAACATGTACTTGGAATTGTGCTACTGAATAATGCAATTGCTATTTCTTCTATCAATATATTATTTACATAGTACTTCACGTGAAGGTATATTGTAACCTCTCGTTACTTCAAAGCTTGTCTTCCCAACAGTGCCATGATTATATTTGTATGGTCAAACTGCACACATTTGTAGAACCCTTTGATTCAGACAAAATGAAGCAGTTTCAATATCACGAATCACCAGAAGTGTTGATGGTTTGTACACGGTTCTGTGTGTGAGGTCCAGGGTTATCTGAATGTGTCTTCTGCATACGAAAAACATCTTCTGTCTAGTCCAATTCACACTACTTTTGAAAAAGCTTTGTTCTACGAGTTCCGTGACATCAGTTTCAGTGAATGTCACAAAGAGGAGCAGTGGAATAGTTTGAAAGTATGTGCCTTGAATATAGAACCCAGTATGGGTTAGACAACTTGGATCGGCCCCAAACCATTACACTAATCACTGTAATGATCATGAGACCAAGTATTGGCAACTACTCAGGACAAATGTGGTTTCCTTGAACAAAAAGCCCCGCGCAGCCCCTCCTCTCGTTGCCTAGCCACGACGAGCTGTGCTTGCAGACTTTCACAATGACCAGAGCTGACACCTAAAATGGTGGCATTTTCATGCTTTTTGTGTTTTGCTCTTCATTCCCCCCGGAATGATGCGTGTTGAGGAGCGCAGTGTGTGTTTGCAAGGAGAGGAAATGATAGATTAGAAAGGCAGAAAGAGGCAGAGTGAAGTGAGGCGCAGCAGCAGGATTAATTCCCCTATTAGTTTCTCTCTGCAGCCCGGCTACACCATGGAGTCGGCTGATCCTTGGGTCTAATACCATCTTTTTATAGATTTAACTCAATTTAGATTACCGTCCTGCCTACCCACTCTGGAGAGATCCTGCCGCCTGCCTCCACTCTCTCCTCTCCTTTTTGTTTCTAGAAGCATCTTCCTGGCTCAGTCAGTGACGAAAGAACACAAACGGTATAGAAATTAGAAATTGGCGAAGAAGCTGTGAGGAGGGGGGGGGGGGGGGGGGAGAACAATTATGCAATGCCAAGATCATTAAGTCAAAATGAGACACTTTTTTACTGCCATAGAAAAGAAGTTTGGTGATGAAAACAGTGATTTTCAAGGTGATTAAAAAGCTATTACTGCAACGGCTCTCTTCGGTAATTCAGGAGATAGTCATTCAAACCCTGTTAGAAAACTTGGAAGGGTTCTCAAATCTAGACAGCAGTTATTAGATGAAGATATTATAGAGGATTGCCCAACTGAGAATACTTCATCTGAATCTGCTGTCTTTTAGTTAAATGGTATCCATTTGTAGAGACGGTTTCTTTTATTTCGGCATTCAGCACAAATTCCAGAGGTGTTTATAAAGCTAGCCTATACCTAGCAAGCATAGCAAGAATCCCACTTGAGATCCAGTTGTATCTTGAGACAACAACACCATGACTAGTACGACTCCAGTTGATTGTCTGTCATGGCAATTATGTATCTCTAACTCTCATTTGAACCATAAAAGAAACTGAAAAACGAGTTTACATTCTTGTGTGATACGTTCTCGTGTGAAGAATCTTATTGAGGACAATTGTTCTCTAGTAATTATATTCTTGACATGCCGTTTCTCTTTTTTTCCAAAAGATGTTGCCAGTTCTTTTGAAAAAGTGAAAACCATTACAAAGCTCCACATTACCATCACATTGATGTGATTCAGTTGGGCAAAAGTTAATGGATACATTCTATAGACTTTTCAAATGTGTGTTTTTTAAAGCTATGAGAACTACACATTCAACTGGTATCTCAGATTCAAACCATGATACAGATCTAATTGAATTCAAGGCGCATTAGCTTTGTGTTATCAACTCCCCATTAATTCTAAAACGCCATTAATTCTTGGCAATAATTTGCGGCTTCATTAGATGTTATCTTTATCAGATGTGGGTATTGTAATAGAGGGAAAAAAACCGAAAAACTTGAGCCAGGTAAACAGGGCCACTCTTTGATCTGTCCGTCACTCGGTTTTACCCCCAGAGAGGAAGGAGTAAGTATAGAAATGGGGATCTAATTGAAGTATCTAATTCAATTTTCTTCCTCGTTTCTCTCCTCCTCTCAGATGGGGTTTCCTCCCTCCACATTGCCTCCCCTGTGTTGGGACTGAGGCTATCTTCATTTCTATCGTTTTTCCTTCCTGGCCATTATTAAACTGGGCTCTCCAGCAGGAAGCCAGTAGTATAGCACCAGAAGAACGTTCCAGAAATGGACTGCAAAAAAAAGAAAAGAAATCCTATCCAATAACTATCCAAGTTAAAGTTTTCCAAAAAGCGTACCAATAAAAAATAAAATAAAACCCAGAAATCTGAACTGGCGTGCTTGAATGAATTCTTAACCCGGTCCTTTCCACATTTAATTGGTTCAGCTTTTGAAACCATCACTCTTTTCCCCCAATCTGTCAAACAGCCAAGACGGAAAACATGCTTTCCTTTCCTCTCGTTCTCCGGTTTTGAACAGGAGTTGGTGGAATGGATAGAGTTGTTAGAATTCACCCGGCGTGCTTTTGTGATGCCAGACATCCGTCTGTGTGGGTCCTGGGGGTTTGATGTGCCAGGCATGGCTCTGCTGGCATCCCCTCTCTCTCTCTCTCTCTCTCTCTCTCTCTCTCTCTCTCTCTCTCTCTCTCTCTCTCTCTCTCTGCCTTATCCTCTGCCCGCCCTGGCCAGGTGGAGGAACATGCGCGGGCAGCGTGGGCATCCGCGACATCTGAGCCCAGGCTTGGAAGAGGCACAAGTGGCATGGAACCAGCCTTATAGTCCAGATTAGCAGTGTCTCTGTGATCATTACCCATCTGAGGAACAGACAGGGATTAAGAGTCACGCGTTCCTTTTAACACAGACCATTCCTGCTCGGTCCTTTTGTCAGAGAGAGAGAGAGGCTTCTGCTCCGGGCTGACTGGGACGCTGGAGGAATGCCTGCGTCAAAATTGTCAAGTCATGCAGAGTTGGGAGTTTCTGACACGCTGAGGTGGTTTTGGAGAGGTTCCAAATCCTTTCCTGACTGGATCAAACTAAATAGGCTGTGTGGAGGGGGACTTGAAGGAAAAGCGTTGGTGGTGGTGATGAAAGACGTCGGGTAGATTGGCAAGTCCCTGCGCTACTACTGGAGTCTGGACAGCTCAGGCCTTCTCGTGACCATGTCTTTGATAGACACGGGTCTCTTTATCAGTTGGCTGAATGACGGATCCCAGAAGAATGTTCCTCCTCACAAAGGAAGGCTTCGAAAACGACGGCTTCCTATGTCTTCCGCAGTCTGACTGGGTCTCCCTTGTGGTCGGCTCATGGACTGCGCCGTCGCCTCGGGACAAGACTAAACGTGTAATGAACCTCGAACACAACGGAGGCCAACCCTGGCACTCCTAGTTTTATTCTACATTTACATTTATTCATTTAGCAGACGCTTTTATCCAAAGCAACTTCCAAGAGAGAGCTTTACAAAAGTGCATAGGTCACTGATCATAACGACGAGATAGCCCCAAACATTGCGGGTAGCCAAAACATGAAGCATACATTGTGAAAAAACAAATAAGTGCCAAAGGCAAGAACCATAAGAGCATGTAGTTAAACAAGTTACAGTTAAACAACATGAACCTCAAAAGTGCAAGAGTGTACCTGTAGAAAGCAAGCAACAATAATATATTTCACAGCGAGTACAATAATTTGTAATCAGTTACAACTATAACCAACAAGAGCAACAAGTCTCTCAATAAGAGTCATTGTGATCCTGGAGGAAAGTAACATCAGGTCCACCAAATCATTCCTAAGTACCGTTGTACTCCGGGAGTACAACGGTACTTAGGGAGTCAGGTGGCTGAGCGGTTAGAGAATCGGGCTAGTAATCAGAAGGTCGCTGGTTCGATTACCGGCCATGTCAAATGACGTTGTGTCCTTGGGCAAGGCGCTTCACCCTACTTGCCTCGGGGGGAATGTCCCTGTACTTACTGTAAGTCGCTCTTGATAAGAGCGTCTGCTAAATGTAAATGTAACAAGTGTGTCTTGAGCCTTTTCTTGAAGGTGGGGAGACAGTCAGTGTCTTTGATGGAGGTGGGGAGGTGATTCCACCATTGGGGGGCCAGACAGGAGAAGAGCTTGTGTTGGGACCGGGCTCTCTTGAGCGGTGGGACCACCAGACGGTTGTCAGAAGAAGACTGTAGGTGGCGGGTGGGGGTGTAAGGCTGCAGGAGAGACTTGATGTAGTCGGGTGCAGTTCCGTTCACCGCTCGGAAGGTCAGTAATTGATGGGAAGCCAGTGGGAGGCATCCCACGGCTCAGAGATTGTGGAATGGACCCCTTCAGGTGCATGACACAGCAGCTTCTGTCAGAGGTGGGGGTGGTAAAACAAAGAGGTGGGAACCACAAAGAGACATAAGGAACAGAAGTCAAATGGGGTTATGTGAGTACTTTTGGAAAAATACTCTTTCAGGGCTGTAAGAGATTGGTGTGTGACCATTCCCTTCAGACACCAGTCCTTTAATAATGTCTTCGTCCAGGTTTTTCCTTTGAGGGACACACAGGGCCCGAACATGGCTTCCACTTTCATCCAGCAGTTAATGAGAAAAGGCCAGATAACCACGGAGCCCCCTGCAGGCTTAAGCAGAGATATGGAGGCCCTGGCCTCGCTGTAATCTTCCAAGTTCCTACATAGGGACTTTACACCCTGACACCCTGGGACTGGGTCCCACTTCACCGGGTCAATATGTATTTAGACAACATTACAGGTTTCGTCTTTGCTTTGCTCTATCGGTTGTTTGCAGAGCACTCTTACTCAGCGAGCTCACGTACGTTCTCTCTGCAATTATATCCTACTTTTCTGGCTCTCCACAGAGCTCTTGTGCTTCCACTCGCTTAAGCATAAGAGAGTGGACTTAATTGTTTGGAACGCCCTCAGAGAAACCACCGCCTTGACTGAAATCCGCACTCTTCTGTATCTCATATGAATACGGGAAAAAAATAAGACTGTGCATTCATCGTAATTAATCTTTGGGCTACATATTCCTCCAGCAATTAGCGTCCGCTCCCGGCAACGCTGCTGCAAAGGGCCTCTGGCTGCGTTGTGGAATCGAGGTCTATAACGTGTGCTGCGTCATTCCCTATGGAGCGCTGGATATAAAGAACCATATACCATCCTTCTCTCCTGATGGATAGAAACCTCCCACACAGAGCCCAGGGAGAAACAACATTATCAACTGAATCATTCTCTCGCTAATCACTTGCATATCTCTGGTGTGCAACAGCGTGTGTGAGTGATGTCGAACGCGCTGCCCCTATTTTACTCTTTTTTTCCCTGCCGTCCCCATTCATGTGCGAAGGCAAGCTATTTATCAGCGTTTATTTAGTGAAGGCCGCTGACTAACTCGACTCGCTTTCATGTGTCAAGAAACGGAGTGCACAGACTGCTCTGAAGAAGTTGTCTGGTCCACGTCCGAATGTTCAAGTGGTGTATCATTGAACGTCAAAAATCAGTGGACTATCAATTCTATCTATTATTTTTTTTGCCTCAGCTCTCTCCCTCTCCGGTCCATTTCAAATCTTCACTCCCATTAATGTGCTCTCCTAATTTCATTAGATGCGACAAAAGGGAAATAGATTTGCACGATGTAGTGTTGGAGAGGCAAAGTCATTTCTCCACATCTGCAAGTAATTGAATTTTAATTGTTGTGGAGAATGTCTGTGATTGGATGGGTGTATTAGAAGTTTTTTTCCGTGGCGACGGCAACCGAGGACATAAATGTATTATTTATCCCACTGGGATGTCTGGGAAGGAACCTTGCCAATGCCACCTTCCAGTCCTTCTACCACACACACGCACAGCACGCAGACGCACAGCACCCCCCACACACACAGACAGACACGCAAGCAAACACACACATTCGTGAAAACAAAATGCAGTTTCACACTATTTACACTCCCTCAGCACTGTTAGTATGAAACAAAGTGTAGTGCTTACACAAGCTGTCAGTCATGTCAGTGTCCACAGGAGAAAGCACAGAAAGATGCTATGTGACACCATGGCCATTAACTGGCAGAGGAAGCAGGTCTAGCTCTGCCAAGGGGTTTGGAGATCTGAAAGAGGAGCTCTTTTCGTCCACAACTTTAGTGTAGTCCAGGTAGCATAGATCAGTGAGTGCATTCCCTCCGGAGTTTCCGAGAAAGTGCTTACAGCCAGGCAATCTTCTCCAGTCCCTACAGAGAGCCATGGCGTATGGCCTTTTGAAGATAGTGGTGGAGATTAGAGGATATCTTCTATCAGGGGAGCGTGAGCAACCAGGAGAATGTTGTTGAAAGAGTAGCAGGCCGATAAAGGAAGGGCAGAAATCTTAATGCAGCCATCTCAAAGTAGCAGAGTCGCGAATGCATAGAGATATCGATCTGCGCGTCGAGGGCTCAATGCCGGGATGCTTAGATCTTATTATGGCGTTTTGTTAGGGTGGGATGACGCAGCTGAAAAACAGAGCGCTCTGGGGACTTGATTCGATTTCTTCTTGTTTTGACGGCCCAGTTTCATATTATCTGTGCTACCTACGACGAAACAGGGTTACTGGGCATCTTGCATAGCTTTTCATTCTCCGTGTTTCTTCACTTCTCGTTAGGGATGTCATGTCTGCATAGTTTGTGTGTGCGGAATCCTGCAGAGGGCCTGAGGGCTGACCTTCGCTGTGTTCCCGATTCATGTTCCAAACTTGTGAATGAGAGCAAAATGGTCGACTAGTAATTGGAGGGCTGATAGAGGGAAAAAAAGAGGCCCTGCCTCTCCTGACCGAGACTTATTACAACTCTATTTGTGCAGCAGGGCCTTGGTGATACTTCTTCTGATAAGATGTCAATTTCAATAAGAGGCTCCGTGGGGGTTTTGGCATAAGAAAAAAGGATGTCTTTCACAGGGGGAAGGCCTTGCATGGGCCTCGCAAAGCACAGGGAGAGCATTTGCAGAAGTGAGATAAAGCTCTTTTTCCCGCCCCCTTCCCCTCTATTTTGGCGGGGGGTTCGACAGAGGTGAGGGAGGCGGTGATTGACTGAAGCCTGCTCGGAGTGGAGCGACAGCGCACGCCGCGCTGCAGCGTGTGGCCGCCGTTCCCGTCGCTGGGGGGGGGGGGGGGGGGGGTCCGCGTGAGATAAGCAGAGTCTAGAATTAAGACGACAGCAATGACACGGCTTGAAGCTTGACAGATCTATCTCGGAGATGCCGGCTTAATGGTCCCAGCGGTCGAGTACAATGTGTGTTCGTGCAGACGTACAGCACGCAGCATAGGTGGGTATTTATGTGGGTGTCTCCATGTTTATGTATGACAGGATGAGGGTGTCTCGTCTGTCAGAATACACGGCTTGACCATGAGGAACAAGACGAGTTGTGACATGGACCTCTATGAGTGATGGGACTGGTACATCAACCGGAAACAAATATCCAATATGTATAAACGTGGAAATAGGAGGAAAACATCCCACCACGTTGAATTGGCTCCCTGATGTGTCAAATGGTCCATTCAAATTTAGTCAGGATAGAAATTAGAGAGGAGGTCCATTCCAATGGAGTGTTCTGAAGCTGCGGTGATAATTGGCGCTCAGAGCTCTCGGTATTCAGATCAGGATCAGAGCGACCCACCTGCCCAGCAGTCTGCCTCTCCCTGTTCTCCCACACTTCAATCCCACAGTCAGAACCACTTTAATTGAATCAAATAATTGCAGCATCGGGAGTTTCCCTTTAATTTCACTGAATTTTCAAGACTGTGGTCATGGCCAAAAACTGAATTACTTTCCCAATTTAACCTTCGGTTAACCTCATTCATTTATCATTCGAAAAGGTAATTTAAAATCTTCGGTTCAATGTAAAGTTGAGAATAAACGGTGCAAATAAAAGAACGGATGTTTGGATTGGGTGACCAAGCGCATGTTCTGAAGATTGGGACCCCGACGTCTCCACTGTTTGGTCATCGATGTCCTCCGCAGGGGTCTAATGGAGATTCATTTTGCGGAGATAAGGAAAGAGCGGTCATTAGGGGAAAGTAGTGCAGTGCCTGTTTAAATGAAACCCTTTTGTAAAGTGATCTGGGAAACGGGGGTGGGTCTCGGACAATATCCTGCTGTTTCAGTGATCCCATATTGGAAGGATCCATGGCTCCATCGCTTGGTGAAGCTCGACATGGTGCCAACACGTTTATATGTATTTCAATATAAGCTCATCCAAACAACTTCACATTCAACACTGCACATCCTTGGGTTCTAATTAATACACCTGCCAAATGTTAATGTCATACAATGTCCAGTTCTCCATAACCCAGCCACAGATGGACACACAGACAGACAGACAGACAGACAGACAGACAGACATATTCCTGCCTTTACAGACACACATAAATTCCGTCCTTTGATTAGATTGATTAGATTGTTAAACTGGTGTCATTCTTTTGGTGAGTGTAGGAAGACTAAAGGCAATTTGAAAATACAATTTTCATTGTGATCATCCAAGTTTAGTAATTGTAAGCATGATTGTAAGTGCAGAAGTGGCAGTTTCGGTGTGTGTGTGTGTGTGTGTGCCTAAACGGTCAACGGCCGTGCCTTTGGTTGAATGTGGAAGCGGAGAGATGAGCAAAAAGAGGGACTCTAATTAAAAGCCTGTTTTTTTTTTCATCCCGTGCTCCGGGCCACCTCATAGGGTTTGAGAGATCTCAATTAAAATCTAACAAGAGCCATTATTTTGAGCGCGCGAGAGAGAAAGCAGGGCTAATCAGAGGTGACGGTAAAGAGGATAGAGAGACATGGATCAGAGTGGGTTGTTGTCGCTAGCTGGCTAATAAATACGAAAACGACTTTCTCAGAGGTGCCAAACAGAGCAAGAGTATTCCAGCGATGAGACCCCATTAAACGTTTATTTACCTGCCGCTATCTCGTTAGCCACTGGTTAATGATGGTGGATAGTCAAGATGGCCTTCAGGCCAGAGAAGAAGGCACAGGCTAAGCTTGCAGTATGAAAGGCTGGTGTGGGGTAGAGGGCGGTCCCTGGGTGCAACGAGAGGACAAACTCAAACACAGCCAACACACAACAGTAGCAGTTTCATCTACTGTACCAGAGAAGTATCCCTCTGACTCACTAAAACAGAATTACTCCCCAGTTCTAAAAGTTCCAGTTCTGATGGCAAAGCGCTCCAAGACTGTTTCACTAGTTTGAACACAAATTAGGCAACTTAGTATAATTGTGGAAAATGGTCTTGGATTGCTTGGTTTGATATGCCAGCTGGAAATACCTCGAGGGGGAAACACAGTTGAAAATACCAAAGGTGGTTTTTGTGTTTTTATTTAATAGGTCTCTTGGCAAATACTTTAAATCTGGCTGAAGTATACAAACTGCACCCAAGTTAAACTGTCCTAATGGCTTTTAGACATGTTTGAGAGTGAGAACTGTTGCTTTAAGAGGTCACAGTGCCAGTGAACAGTGCCATGTCATCAGACTGATGACATGGCTATTTCCAGCAGCCCGGTAAACAGAAACACATTAAACACAGCATCTGCTGAATTCCAGTTCCATTGACTGCTTAGCACCTCCACCAGGGATCTGTGCGTGAAGGAAAAGAACACCAGAGGAGATTTCACATTATTTTCCTTCCCTTTCCTCCGTGTGTTTATTTGTTCATTTATTCATGTGCTTTTGCAGCTCTTGAAGGAGCCCACCACTGTTTCACGTTGTCTTTCATTCCCTTTCGGTGAGCATCCACACTTGTATTTCTAAAAACGATTACATTTTCTTCGACACTCCCGACACATGCACGCACCTGCCTCCATCCTGCTTGTTTTTCAACCTGTCCCTGCTCTTAAGAGTCTGTAGGGCTCCACAGGGGACCGCCCCCCGCACACGCACACACCTGTGGAACCGTGGAGACAGCTGCAGTGCTGACTTGTTATGGCAGTGAGGAGAAGGTCAAAACAGAGGTTGGAGGGCCTCAGAGGGGTAAAAGGAACTCTGAAGCGATGGAAAATAAACCCAATAAATCTTATCAGCCATGCATTGTGTTGCTTTCCTTTATGAGAGCCGAAAATCACGCCAGGAATGAACTCGGTTTGAATATTTGAGAGGCTTTCACCTTATTTCTATTCTCCGTTGGTTCTTTTTTCGCTACTGTTCCGAACGACCTCTGGTAATCTGTTGGAGGTGAACGCCGTTGTTTGCCTCAGACCTGAATATGAAGGAGATAGAGAGGGGGTTACCCAGGGAATTGAAATACAGCTGTTGAATATTACAAGATGTGTATTTCATTAGCGCCGTGGAAGTCTGAATGATGTTGCTGGAAATAGAAAGACAATGTTCAAGTGGAATCTTGAATCGCAAAGTCCACCTTGCCGGTGAACCAGGGAAACCGAGCTGTCGGCACATTGTAGAAACTGATCAATGAATATTTGATCACTTAGTGGAGCAGAGACAGGGAAAAAGAGGAGCAGCAAGATTTTCCACTTAATTCAGCTATTTACGTCAAGTAAAGAACAAAATATGTATACCTATTCCTGATCCATAGGAGGGCCAGTGTTTTGTGTGTCCTGTCGAACAACTATATTACAGTATGCTAACATGCTGTGTAGAGAATCAGTCCATTGATATGCTAAATTATGGAGACAGTGTCTGGCCTTGCCTTTAAGCATGCATCACTATGACTGCGATAACCAAATAACACATATTTGCATACTGAAGATGTGTTTTCATGCTAGCAGGCACAGCAAACCCCAACTGCACTGCATTGTGCTTGACTGGAACACAATTTGTAGCTAAGTAAAACACGTCTTAAAAGGCACAATGTGCAGTTTGCACCACACACCTTGGAAAAAAAACAGGACTCAAAGCTAGGTTATCTAACCACGACAAGAACACATTAGCAGTATTTTGGGGAATTATTATTTTGTATGAGTCAGTGTTACTATCCATGAAATCTGGCAGTTGTATATTAATCAAGATGAAGAGATTAAGCAGAATTGGGGATTGGCTGATCACTTCATTTAGGAAGTAGGCTATCCACAATTTGGGATTTACAGTGTAATCTGATAACACCGAATGAGTCTGATGACTCCAATATTAGAAACAGTGATGATATTAATTAGCTGTATGTTGTTGGATTTTTGACATGGCATTGGATACATGCAAAATATGTTTTAATTTAAACTAAACGTGTTAATTCAGCATGAAATGTTTCCAATTGACAGATTTTTGCATCATCATTTGTTCAATGATTTGTAGTTTGGTGCCTATTTACCAATTGTATCTCGTGTAAAAATAGATTCACTTTGATGCGTTATTGACAACTTGTGTAGCTACAGCAAGAACACATAAAGAAATAAACAAGCGTGAATAACTGGGATCCGAGCTATTACTGTTTTTGACAGCTACCAACACATTGAGCAAAGCATGACTTTTCACAAACATCCACCAAATAAGTGGTTTCAGTTCTTATCTGTAGGCTACACGAAGCATACATTTTGCTCACACGGTTGAGTTATTTACTGTGAAGCGCTCGGCTGCATGGACCCCTGATTTCAAAATCGATATCCCTAAATAAATCGGTTCAATGGCTACTACCATGTTCTTATTCACCTGGTAGCTCAAAACATATCACTCTGAAGGGCCCAGACAACAGAGTCAAAGAGGTGCTGGGGTTTAAACGGTCGGACTCTGCCTTGCTCCTGCTTTTCCTTTCAAAACCTTACCCCTATAACTTGTAGTTTCTCGACACTTTCGTTTTGCCTGACTCTGCCTTTCTTTCACTCTACGGGCACGTAGACAAACGAGCAGGTAGAGGACGGAATCACACGAGGTAATTAAAATCACAATCTGTCTATTTGTTTGGCTTCCTGTCTTGGTGTGAAGTACTGGGGAGATGACCTGGTCTCTGAGAGTGGAAATGTAATTTCACGGCCTGTTAGGCTTTGAACTCCAACAGTAAACAGGCAAAAAAGAGGTGAGTGCTCGCACGCGTTAGGGGCACACTCTCCGAATGGGAATGCTGGGATAGCGGAGGCTCTCTCCGGTCCATCATGCTGAACCCACACTAGGTCAAGGGCTCTTTGCTTTAGCTTGAAGTGTGTAAACACGGACAGAATAGATGGCTCCGGTGAACCCCACATAACGAGCACACTTACTAACAATTATAGACGCGGAGGAACGGAGAACGAGAGGCAGAAAAAGGACGCGGGGGGGAGAGAGGAGCAAGAAAGGGTGGCAATGAAATTGAAACGATGGCAGAACCAGTCAAGTGTTCACTTATTCAAGCAGCTAATGAAAATGTTTAATGTGGAGCCATTGCAGAAATGCACAAATCAATATTTCTCTCCCCAACCAGAAAATGCGACGTTATGTGGATGAGAATTAGGTTAGATGTAAAAAAAAAAAAAGAAGAAAGAGGAAGAATAAAACTCTTCCATTGTAGCAGCTGAAAAGAAAACACCGTGACGATCTGAAGTGTTCCTCTGCAGTACTTGTGTCCCACGAAAGAAAGATTATGCTCAGCCTTTGACTCTGGCGGTCTTGTCCGAGTTTATGATCCTCGCAAGCGAAAGATGGTAGATGCAAAGCACTGATTTAATATAACAAGTACAAAAGCAGATTTCAGAGAGCTCTGAAATCATCTCAAATACCCCACCGTGTGTGCGTGTGTGCATTCTCCATCCTGCTCCATACATTATGTATGGTATTGTATGGGATACAGTGAAACCGATTCTGAATTGATTAAAAAATAGCTGCACCTGAAACCATCTCTGTGAGGGAATTGCGAGTTGGCAGGCATCACCTTCTGAGAGAGTGCACAGTTATTAACTTGCCCCTAGCCTTGTGAAAAATTTAGTAAGGCCTGAAACCAAGTGTGAACAAACAAAACAGAAATAGAAAGACTATAATGAAGCTAAAAAGACACGTGAGGTGAAACGACCGACACACGCACACACACACACAGAAAAACGTAAAACAAATGAATCATTTTCAACCCTCAGGCGTTCTCCAAGTATCATTAAATGAGACGTTAGATGGGATAGGTTGCTATACCATGCGTGTTTTTCAAATTAAAGAATGAGACTTTGTATGTCAAGTCACAAGAGATGAAATAATTCATGCCATCGACCTTTTTCTTATTTATCATCTAGATTGGCATACTTTTGTTTCATTTATTCATTTGATGGAGTAGAAGACCAAATCCATCCAATCAAAGTAAAAAGCCTGTCACACTCAAACAGGGCTCGAAAATAAACTCAAGATGTGGCGTGCTGTCTTGAAACTATGATGGAAAAATCATCCAGATATGGACCGTTCCACTGATTCCCATTCTCTCCTCAGAATCGAACAAGAGCGATAGATTAAATTTGATTGAATAAAAAAGGCAGAACGCTTTTCAAGCATCCCTTGTTGTCTTACCTTTCCTGCTTCAAACTTTACGGCAGGAACAAACTACTGCAATCCAAGCTTCAATTTATTTTTGAAGAGAAAACAAGAAAAAAAACAGACATACAAACGGCTTGAAAAAACACATCCACATAAAACATCAATATTGAATATCCTCTTTTTTACAACCGCAAATCCAAGATGCTGTTGAAATACCTTACTCAGTCTCAGTTCTAAGAACACAAAATTATTCTGCAGAACCAAGGCCACACCAGCAATTGTATGTCACTTTGTTTCCAGACATAAGAAAACGGTATTTGTGCTTCATAATGTGTACTATCTGTCCTAGGGGTACCAAATAGAGGAGCTCTTTCTAAATTACCCCCTGTCGTGGTCCAGTTCATCTCTCCGATCTGAAGGTGGTCATAGCAGTGATCTTCACGCCCCATGTTCTCCATCCCTCATCGTGGTGACCCACAGGTTGGTCATTCCAAGTGATTCCACACCCAAGTGGACGTTCATGACCCAAGGAGAAACCTGTCCTTCCTCTGTCCGAGGGTCCAGGGGTCCATTTGTGTCTTCATATCCCTGGGAGACATGAAGACACAAGGCTGGCTTCATCCCCATGCCCGCCATCCCAGTCAAACCCGCACTGCAGAACCTTGTCCTGATTCCAATTGTTCCACTAACAAATATCCACTTTAAATATGGATATTTATGGAGATATGCTGAATATATAGGCTTTGGGTGAGCCCGTTAGACTTCCACACCTGAGCAGTGCTGGAGCTGGTGTTCGGTTCCCACAAAGACATGCACCTCACGGAGCTGTGTTCTCCGACCATTAACTCCAGACAAAGTCCAACGCAGGGGCTAATAAAGAGGACGGAGGACGTCTTTGTATTCGCGTCCATGCTCGCGTCTCCATGTCTCAGGCCTCCTCTCCCACTGTGTCCACGCTGCCCTCCTCTCTGCTCCCCTGGACAGCCGGGGCACCCGCGACCTCTCCCACAGGGGGCTGGAGAGGTGTGGGGGAGCGAGGCGCACAAAGGAAACCGGGCCCTATTAATTTCACTCAGGCAACCTTCAGGATAAGCCAACGAGACAGCCGTTTAATTGAGCTAGCCCTGAGCCCGCGGCGAGCCAGCCTGTCCCTAATGGCCTTTTCTCCGTGAATACCAAGGAGTGAGCTCACCTCTCCTTCATTAGAGAGAAAAGGCGGGAGAGAAAGCGAGGGAGTCAGCACGGGCGCTGGCCCTTGCTCCGTTCCCCCGCTCTTTCTCCCTCCCTTTCTTTTCTCCATTTTTGTTTTTTCTTCTTTTTTTCTGTTTTCTCTTTTTATTTGTTTTCATTCCCACCTGCCTCTCTTCTGCTCTGCCCACCTCAGACAGAAAGGAAATCTGCTTTGGTCCTCTTCTTTTCAGTAAGCTGTCTATTGCCATTGATGACCGATGTGGTGCTTTTCAATGAGTCTCCAAAGTCAGTTTGTCATAAACTATTAAATAGGACCAACAGATTACATTGCACACATGGGTTAGTGTTCCACAAAGGTTAATTGAATCTTCGACCCTAACAGAAGTGACAAAGAACTCACTTGATAGTCAAAGCTAAACATTGAAGCAATATTGTCCATTTTGCTTTTGCGGGGTCTTTCCAAACACAAAAAAAATTTATCACAGAGGTGTTCATGCCTCTTATCTGCTCCTCCCAACTCAGACAGAAAGTCATATTTGTACTGTAATTCAAAATTCAATAACCTTTCATGAGTCTCATGAGAAAAAGTGTAACATTACATTTACATTTAGCAGACGCTCTTATCCAGAGCGACTTACAGTAAGTACAGGGACATTCCCCCTGAGGCAAGTAGGGTGAAGTGCCTTGCCCAAGGACACAACGTCATTTGGCACAGCCAGGAATCGAACCGGCAACCTTCTGATTAATAGGCCGATTCCCTAACCGCCCAGCCATCTGACATCACCTTTGTCCAGATTTCAATGAAAGCTGTACACCACAAGGGTACGAAGACTGTCTTTGGGTCATTTGTAACCTGGCAGTTAAATGAAATCATATACATATCAGCAATTCTCTTTGCTAAAACCATGAGTGCTCATTTCAGTGTAATGTCCTCTAATTAAATGCAGTCTTTCTGTATTATCAAGAGGGTAAACCTGGATATTCACAAAGCTTGTAATGAACGACAGGTCTAACTTAATGCAAAATGGATTTGGAGTTTAAAATTCAATTAAGCTGCTTTATTTTGGGTTTAGTGAAGGCGGGTCATTTTTTACCTTTATGACAAGAGAAGAAAACTGAATGTTTAGACTACCTAAGGGTAAAACAGCACCAATGGATTACATTGCATGTTATGCTGTAGTTTACAGTCAACAATTCCCTATTACATGGCACAATGAATTGTTGTTGGCTTGACAAAACAACTGTGGAACAAAAACAAAGAATGGCAGACATTTTGAGCCTCAAGGACAGACAGGGCAAGGTCAAGCGTTGACGTTCATGGAAAGAAATGAGAAAGTTGTTATGAAATGCATCAAGTTTTCAAAACGTAGTGAGATAAAGAGAAAATCTTTGGGATGGATTGAGTGAGACACACTGTGAGTTTTCAAGGACACTTTTAGAAAGCACTGATGAGGTCAAGCCAGTGAGGTTAGAATGAAAAGCATGACATGTCCTCAGCCAGTAGGCCTCCGCTAAAACACCCTCTCCCACCCCCAACTGTAATCCAATAAGACATTAACACAGCACAGGGTGACTAGCAGACACCCCCCCCAGCCGAAGAGAAAAAAAACAGGAAGAGCATCGCTCTCTTTTAGCTCGTCCATCTCAGCTCTCTTCTTCACTTTGCCCCCCACTTCATCCACCAAGTTCCCCCTCTCTGCTTTTCCTCTCCCCTCTCTCTCTCTCTCTCTCTCTCTCTCTCTCTCTCTCTCTCTCTCTCTCTCTCTCTCTCTCTCTCTCTCTCTCTCTCTCTCTCTCTCCTCTCTCTCTCTCTCTCTCTCTCGCTGCCTCCCTCTCTCAATTGCTGTGCCTCCACCACAGGTAGTTACCGAGCAGAGTGTTGAGGGGGGGGGGGGGGGCACAGAAACCCACCACTCCGGGGGAAGGCACATGATCCATTAGCTCAGCCAAGAGCACGACGGGCCATTCCTCATCCCCATTTGTCTTTCCCAGGTCCCCACCCTCCACCTCCACCCGCACCCCTCCACTCCAGCTTTCACCCCTCCACCCCCGCTTCCACCCCTCGCACTTTTTTTCCTTCTGCTTTTTTTGTGCAAAATGCCTTTTTTTTTCAGATCCCGTTCTTCGAAAAAGCACCTCTATGATGGCGTACCATCTATGCAAAGGCTTCACCAAGGAGATGAGCATCAAACGGAGCCGGGCTGGTTTGACGGAGGGTGAATAGTGGGCTGCATTGCTAGATGTGGGAGCAGTATTGGCTACAGTGAGTATCCAAATAATAGACCAGGCAGTAGGGTTTGATCACAAAAAACGCAACACTTTCAAGTCCTGACAGTACAGCATGTTTCCCTATTTCCAGTTCTCCTTTCCTCATTTGTAAATGAGACCACAGCTTGTCAGACACCATTTCTAGACTTTTGTATTTGAAAAAGACTCCATTACCTGCAGTGGAATGCAACAAATCCAATGTGGAAATGTGCAACCATAAAAAATGATGTAAAATCAATAATTATTTGATAGAATCAAATGAGAGCCCTGCAGTTATCAAGCTTGCTAAAACAGGTGTGATCTACTGTATCCATTCTACCAGGGACTGATCAGAGGGACAGTAAGAGAGAGACAGATAGAGAGAGTGAGAGAGAGAGAGACAGTGAGAGACAGTGAGAGAGAGATAGTTAATTGCCTTAATGTCCTTCTGTCTTGCTAATAGGCAAATCCATTACCACTGCAGAGAGAAGGCAGGTAAAGCTAGTGTTACTCTGACTTTCCTTCCTCTGTTCCAGAACCCCCCCCCCACACCTTCCTGTACTCACTTGATAGGGTGCAGCTAACCCTCTCAACCAGGAGAAATGCTGTGTGGTCTAGCCTTGCCAGGCTGCCCGACTATAAAGGGGTTCCTGTACATCATGGACCTCAATGAATCTGTGAACGTCACAAAGGTCCTTTTGAAGAGTAGTTTGCTGTCTGTGGCTCTAGATCTTCAAACCTGGCTGATGATCAAGGGTATTTAGGGGAGTGCTCAAAGGGAGGAGAGTTCAGAGAACCCACGTGAAGTTTACAGTCAACCTGTTTTCACCTTTTTGGTGTGACATTAGTCCTTCCACAAACTGAGAAGTGCAATGACAGCGAGAGCAGAGTTCCGCTAAATCACAGGGTCTACCTACCCCGAGACACAGACGTTTCCCTCCCTGTGGAGTCTTTGCCATGGAAACAGGGACTGAAAGACCGGCTCTAAGAATTTGCCAAATCGCATAGTGGGCATGGGAAGCAAGTGTTTGTGTCACTCACAGCCCCTGCCACCAGGGGGCAAAGTGGCACACAGTGTACCCCACCACAAAGACATGATCAATTCAATCTTTGCACAAAATGAAAGGGTCACTGATTGCTTTTTATGCATAGAGAGAGCTAATGTTTATATGTATGTGTGACTGTAGGCATGCGTCTCATATGTGTGGATGGGCATGTGCAGGCATACTCTTGTTTCTACGTGTGCGTGATGGTGTGAAATGATATATATGTATTGGTGCACAGGTGGGGCCGCCTCTCCTGCATCTATGGAGAGGGAATCCATTCTGGCGGCCCTAATCTAATAGCCCGATATCTGAATTAATGCCCCGACTGATATGGAATATGCGCGACTATCTGTCAGCCAGCTGAATAGGATGCAGTCCAATTGAAAGAAAGGGCATGGGAGGCTTTTTAATCATTGGTCAAAACACGAACTCTGGGCACTCGTTTTCAAAGTTCCCACTGTTCAAGGACCAAGGATTGTGATGTTCTTAAGGTACCTGTGATAAATGACTCCTCTTATAATGTTGGATCAATGAGGGAAGATGTGAAGTACTAACAGTACTAAAGACTCTTTTGCATGGTGTAAACTATAACACATTTACAGTAGACCTGTAAGTACAGGTGGTTAGGAATGCACAGGTCCCAAGGATTAGTTCCATTCAATAAATGAATGAGTCTGGTTTAATAATGTACATGCAGGTGGCTGGGAAATATAATTTAGCTGAAAAGATCAAGTTAAAGAAATGCTGCTGATAATGACAGGTAGATTGCAGACCTTCAAGCAGAAGCATATTTATTGTGTGGTCTATCACAAGAAGTTAGAGGTCATAGAACAGATTGGAAATAAACAGTCTACCACCGATTTTTATTCGTTTAAAACAGACTGCATATTATACGTGTGATATACAAAATGAATGTATATTGTGAGTTTATGTCAGGATTTTACGGTACAAATCCATGGCACATCTTCATGGGTTCCTTTATTTTCATGGGCTGCATTTTCAACTGTTGCCATGATTTCAGCACCACCCGTACTGGACAGCTCTAATGCCCCGCGAGAACTTCAGTTATCTTAGTCAAAGGAATCAAGTTCCTCCAAGGGTTAGTGTTCCATAAAGGTTGCTTTTTTTCGCTTTAACATTTATATCTGTTGCACAGCAGAAGTGACAACGTGTTCATTTGATCATTGTAGCCAAACATCCAAGCAACCTTGATTGACACATGGGAGTGTATGGTTCAATACATACACTCCATGTTCAGTATTGTGTGGTAAAGACCTTTTCACCATTGTTTGCTTGTTTCAGTATCGTCCATTCCTCTTTTGTAGTGTCCTTGCAGACACTAACAATAACTCACAAAGGTCAATATATAGTGTGTTTATTAGACAGTTACATCACAGCCACCTACAACCAGCCATGGTTGGCTTGTCGTCAACAATGGGCGAATGATTATATTTGTTCAAGTACACAAACAAAGAAAATGTAATAAAAAAAGGTGTACTGTGTGTGTTTGTGTATGTGTGTGCCAGCTCAGTTGGCGTGTGGGCGGGTGGGTGTCCATCATTAAATATTAGATTGAGAGCAGCTGGGTGGGAGAGATCTTGCTGGAGGTAGCACTGGTTGCTGTTATGTACGGTTAGTGTTTGTGTAAGTGGAGAAGCGGACCTGAGTGCATCCCCTCTCCTCTGACAGGGCCAGTGCTGATGGGCCCTCCGCACAGTTAAAAGTAAATGTCAGTCAGCATTAGCATAGTCATTTATACACTGCCACAGCTGTCCCCACACGCCGGTACCCCTCCTCTACCCCCCCCCCCCCCCCACCCTCCACCCCGCCGGCCCCCGCACCCCTACCGCCCCACCGTGCAACCGCCCACCCGCTCCAAGAAGGGTTATCGCACCGATTATGAAAAATGACGGCTAAAGTAAAAGTGATGTGACACATTATCTCAATATTAAGGGAATTTGAGCGAATAATACGTTTGGCTTTGCAGGCTTATTAATCAAGGTAAAAGAAAGAGGTAAGGAGCTGTCGGGTGCCGTTAAATGTCACTGTCAATCTTTTGGACTCTTACTCTCTCCCCCCCCCCCCCACCTCCGTCGAGGGGGTTCACCTCAACCTGAGTGGAGTATTTGAAGGAACGTGGTGTGTCCCTTCTGTCTGCTTAACAAACATGTGTCAACATCAATCTAGTTTAACAATGATCTACCAAAATGTGGTTTGAGAAGAACTTATAAAAGAAATGGTGCCTTCCAGTACTTAAGTAAGGGACTCCTACCAGCAGTCTGTATGGTCACATGTTCATCATTTTCTTTTCGTGAAGCTGCTGAAGTGAAAAAGGTTCCCCCTCACATTTCATGAATTCAGGATGAGGTGCATTCGAATCAGTCTCCTGTCCCTCCCCATACCTCCACCTCCTCCCCCTGTGTCCTTTCTTAGAATCTCCGAATGGCAGACATGGCCGTACATTTCCCCCTAGAAGCTGACTGTTGCTAACGTGATGAGACAGAGACATTTATCTCACCCTGGCCATTTGCTGCATCCTCCTGCTTGAAGGCTCAACCTGATGCACACTGCATAGGTGAGAGAGAGAGAGAGAGAGAGAGAGAGAGAGACCCCGTGATTGGATGGACCCTATGGAGGCATGTCAGAGGCTGGAACCTTCTATGGATGTTACCATCCACTGCACTGTTCAGACCTGAGCCTAATTGACTGTACCTGACAAATGCTGGAGTTACTAGTCTGACACGAAAAAGAAAACGGCAAAAATTGGAGTCTTACTGTCAGTGATAGGGAAGCATTACTTCTCAATATACAATATAGTCAGGTAATTTCTGTTGGAATAAGAAGAAAGCCAATCCCCTTTCTGGCTAGCTGTGTGAGAGATGTCATGTTGTTTTGAGTCTTTAAGCTGCTCAGAGGGTGAATGATCCCCAGAGGCCCAGAGGACCGGAAGTGGGGAGGAGAGAGGCGTGTGTTTCTGAGCTCCACAGCAAAGGATCATGGGAAGCCTGGGGGAGGAGCCTGTCGTCATGCTCTCCAATCGCTCGGACATCTCAACACAAAGTCAAAGCTCCGGGCGGAGAAGAAGGCAACTGGAAGTGAGTCGCGGGCAAAGATAAGACTAGAATGAACTGCTAATTTGTGGGGAAATTAATCCGTTTTTACAGCGAATCAGACCTTCACGTAGTTGCATTGTTCAATGTCCTATCTCCGTTCCCCAGATATTTGCAGGTCACAACAGAGGAGAGAATTTCAATTTTGTTCCCTGATTGGCAATCGCGCGAGAAGCGCCGCAAAAACCCCCATTGTCACCCCCCGAGTTTACCACAGTGGACTGGTATCTCCATGGCAGTCTCACGTCCACTACTGAGCTACAGTACAGAGTCACAGAAATGATGATTCCTCTTTGTTTTCTAACTGCCAACTGAAAGCAGCAAAAGAAAAAAAAGATTCAGAGGTAATTAGAGCTCCCCCTTTTGATATTGAGCAATTAATACTGGATCATTAACGCAGTGCCATTTAAAAGCATTGCCCTCCGTTGAATATAAAAGAGGTGACATTTAAAGGCCCCCTGGTTCCCTGCCACCCAAATCTTCCTCCAATTACTCAAATGAACGCCGACTCTGATGACTCTCCCCCTTTCATATAGGAGCATTGAAAAAAGGGATCGGGGGAGACCAATGTGAGAAGACACACCAGGGGAGTTTGTGTCTGGATTGTGCGCTGTACGATGCACATTACCGTTGTTTGTATGTGTGATTGAGAGGCTGTGGGAGGAACGACTGGCGCGGTGCGTCGTGGTTCAACACAGCCTCTGGCAAGACGAGAGAATCTGTCAGACGCTCGATTTGAGTCGAAGTGACTTCGAGAACGTGAACGTCTTCTTCTGATGAAGATGCCAATGTTTTGGAGTTGGGTGGTGGAAGAGAACACATGTACTAGGAGCTGAGAAGGTTCATGGTGAGAGACTGTACTAGCAGCAGATGAGGCATGCTGTCTCTCTCTCTTTCTCTCTCTTTCTCTCTCTTTCTCTCGCTTTCTCTCGCTTTCTCTCTCTTTCTCTCTCTTCTCTCTCTCTCTCTCTCTCTCTCTCTCTCTCTCTCTCTCTCTCTCTCTCTCTCTCTCTCTCTCTCTCTCTCTCTCTCTCTCTCTCTCTCTCTCTTATTTCTCAGTGTCTTGGTTGTAGATCTTCCACAAGTGTTTAACCTTCCTGTCCCCACGGGAAATTCAAATGTCTCACACATATTAACGGAAACCGGTGAACGGCTGAGTTCTCACCAAAGTAGCATCCAACATCGGGAGGGTGAAACACTTCAGAGAAGCGCAGAGTGAGAGGCACTCAGGCGCACCTCCACATCACTTAGGAGTCACCATTTGGAGACAGCTACAGACTGCGTGAGAAGCGAATGATTAGCAGCCGTTATGAGAGACCCGAAAGAGCTTTTCCCCGCGAAACAATTAGAAGTGTTGGTTCACCCTCAGCCGGTTCGTTCCCCATAATGTGCCTCATTATGACATTGAAAGAAAACAAAGATGGCATGAAAATGTCATGCTGTGCCAGGACATAACAATTAATATTCCACACCTGCGTCTCAGGACGTTGAGCTGCCGGTGGATTAAGTAGGAATTGATGAGATGGTAGCGGAAAAGAAGAATCCCAGTCCAAACAAAAACCCGCTGCTTGATTTAGCGGGTTCTCCCTTCAACCTGGTGGTGTCTCGAAACGAGCTTTAATTAGTGTGCGTTTTACACCGTTTTTCATGTTGAAAAGGTGATGAATTGTATAATTAAAGCGCTCACAATGTAAATCAATGGGGCGGAAAGAGAGAGGGTATTTAAACAAGGCTACGCTTGGCATCATAATGTTCGACTTTCACAGGAAAAGAAACAGCCTCCAATGACTAATATGGAGGGATATCTCAAAACAATACAAGGGCGTAGAGGTCAAACAAGACAGTTATTATAAATGATTGTTATCTACTGGATGTACGGTCGTACCGTAAATAACACCCTGCCACATAAACTGATATGCCGAAATCACTGTTGTGGTCACGATGCCTTCTCGGAAAATGACATCACCCACATTGACTTGAGCCTGTGGATTTACCAGATAACAGTGCAGGAGGGGAACAGCTTTCTCCTCAGTCTTTGCCTCTGACACGTGGTGATGCGTGACGTGGCCGAAAGGTTCAGCGATGGGTAAATGCCAGGATTTGACCCCCATGACTCCTTTGTAGTTTCCACATCCTGTAGGACAATGCAGCTGCCTCGTCTCTGCCTGCCTCTGCCTCCGCTCTTTGGCTATTGTAAGACCAGAGTTGTCAATGTTGACACGAGAAAAACAGACCGGCCTTGTGCTCTCCCTGCTATTGGGTTTCTCCAGACCCACGAGAAGCAGCCAATACTGAGATGCTGACTTCATCTCCAGCTACTCGACGACGGCAACAGGAACTCTACACCCCCCCCAGGAGTTTCGCTTGGTGTCTGTGGCCCTTTTAAGACCCGAGCTTGTATTAGAAACAGACAAGCCTTTTGGACGGTTGGAGATAACCTCCGTTTGGTTCTGGCGCATGCCGCCTCATCTCTTTGGCCCTGGAGACGGCTGGCAGGGGCACAGCCGGTTGATAATTGAGTTTAGAGAAGCGCCCGTATGAGGGGGACGTGCTGCCCCGCAGCTCAGTCCTGGCTGCTATCCTCCCAATTTTCTCCCCCCAAAACCGATTTCTAGACCCCTGGACTGACTGCCAGAGTTGCGTATGGAGTTCCACATGATAGCGAAACAGCCTTTTCTGCTCGCTCTCACATTCTGGAAAGGAGACAGTTATCAACTGACTGTATTTTCTTCTTTTGCACTTAAAAAGGCACAGGTTGGTTTGTTTGCACTGCTCGATTCAGTTCCAAGTGGAAAACTGCCTTTCATGTTTCAACTGTTACTGGGGATAAAATGAGGCCGTTTCTTTTTTTATTTATTTATTTATTTCTAACAGCCCCAATGTATTTCTCCAATCAGTAATGGAAGACCTTGCATTCCAGAGGGCTCTGGCAGACAAATAGCATGTGACCCAGTTGACACAGTTTTATTGGAACGCATAAATATTGAGAGGTTTACCGGTCACCCACCAGCTTCCTCCGGTCGCCTTCACAAGACGTTTTCACGAGGCATACGGATGGGCTGCCGGGAAGCCCTAACTCAAATTCAGACTCTCGTCTTTGTTCAATCTCCAGCCTTCCTTTTCTAGCACTCCTGCAGACAAGTCCCAGGCGTGCTGACAGGACTGGGGGCTGGGGGGGAGAGGAGCTGCGGCACACTGGAGCAGGCCGGATAATGGTGGTGGACGTGTTGGGTTTTGACAGCGCTGCCGCGTGTAAACACCCCTCTGATTCCTCTCGGTTCTTTTTGGACGCGCTGAGGGGGAAAAGGCGTCTCGGAGGTGGCAGCGCGTGGGTGTCGCCTGGTGTCACTCACCTGTAGATGGCGCACCCCCCTCCCCCCCCTCCCCTCCCCCCCCCACACACACACACACACACATTCTGTGACACGTAGACAGCCAGTGGATTCGTTGGAAGCTTGCTCTATCTGGGTGCCGCTCTGGGCGTGTGGTGAGTCAGTGAGGCTCGCTTCGGTGTCGCTGCTGTGTGGGCTGGCGAGGGGGGGGGGGGGGGGGGGTCTCGGGACATTGGCAATCACATAGAAGGAGATACAGCATGTTTTCAAAGTCTGCCCTCACCAAGAAGTTCACAAGGGTCACCCGAGTCATCAAGGTTTCCGTGAGAAAACAGCCTGCTCTCCGAGCTGCAGCAGGCAAGGCTACATGACAGGCTGTGCAGAGATGGATCTTATTGTTCCTGCTTTTGTCATCGCCTGTGCCATCACCTGGCGTCTTGTACTGCCACTGAGGCAAGTTAACCATGCTCACCACGGTACTTTACAAACTGGCATACATTAGACCAAAGCTAATAGACAAATGAATAAAGACCGAACTCACTGAACATGATAACACTGGAACTGGGGGACTTTGGACAATACCTACAGCCTTTGTTGCTGTGGCAATAATATAGAATAGTGTTTTTTCTTCTACCTATTTCACTGGCAATCACTCTGAGGTCCCACCAGTAATTGGGTTCAGCGTTATTCTTCACAAAACGGACTTTTCTGACAGTGAAAGAAAACGGGGGACAAAGAGCAGAAGCTCAGAGGAATTTGATTTAACGTGTCGACTGGGAACAGAATAAGACTGCTGATGGCAGGAGAGAAAGAAAGAGAGAGAGAGAGAGAGAGAGAGAGAGAGAGAGAGAGAGAGAGGGGTAGAGAGAGTTGAGGAAAGAAACCGAGAGGGAGAGGGTGATAAAAAAAACAGAGATGGCAAAAAAGAGGGATGGAGTGAGCGGCAAGACGAAAGTTAGAGAGAGAAGGAGAGGGAGCGTTTTCTCCGAGGACTTGCAATTTAGATCGGGCACAGCAGATGGACAGCCAGCAATCAGACAGCTGCCATAATCAATTCAGCCTGCGAGTCGGTCATGAATCAGCATGGAGACGCGCCGCTCGGCTCTGGCTGGGACCAGGTCCCAACGCTTTATCAGTGCCTGAGGAACGAGGCACACCAAAATGGCGGCTGCTTCTCCCGGTCACACCTTAATAACGTGGAGTCCTTCTCTCAGAATTGCCTTGTTCTCCAGGACTGCATTTACCACCGTCTTGATCCTTTTTTGGGGGCTATATTGTTTGCTTCACTCTTCTTCGTGTTACTATGTTTAAGTCACTGTAGTCAGGGAGTGGAACTGGTTAGGAGAAAAGGGCTCCACGTACTGGTTGAATTTGTGTATGTGAAACAATTGCCTTTTCACATAATCTTAGGTTAGATGGAAGCATGTTTCGTGGAAAATAGATATTAAAAACGACATTGAATATTTGCTGTACAGCTACTCCTACAAGAGCTTCATACCTCATGAAAAATTCTAATTTGTATTTGTTGTGGTGCGATTCACACAGATTATTCTCGGAAGACAGTCATAGGAGATTATGTCCGGATGAAATATCATGTATCTTTTATTGAAACATCAATAAAGGATACAGGAATGACTTATTTTGCCTGCATTATAATAATAATAATCTGTATGTTCTCCTGGTTTCACTTCAGTAACAGCACCTCAAGTCAGCAAAACAGCGGAAAAAACGTTGAAACCTACTTTATTCTGACGCTTTCCTATAATTATTCATCTGACATGGAGACATAGCAAAGCGGCGCTTGCATAATACATTTTCAGAGAACAAATCTGCCTTGTTCTTGCCGGTTCGGGCCGTCTCTTGATCTCCAAGCAACACTATTCTCCTTCTCCTCTGCCTGTGCACTGCGAGTCGTCTGGGAGCCGGGTGACTGCTACAGACTCGCCCTCTATCATAGAACCATCTGGAGATAACTCTGTTGGCTTTGCGAATACACGGAGAGATATGGGAATATCTACGGGAGTTCAGGAAGCAGGTTCGGACGTGTTGTCTCGGGAGGGCGTCACAATCAGGTCGTGTTCCGCGTGTTGTCTGAGGAGCGGATGACACCACTGGCCTTGGGGAGGGGAGAATTGAAGAAACTCCCAAAACAAAGCCAAAAACATCCCTCTTGAATAATTGATTTTGAATGCTTTCATGAAATTGGCTGGCTGGCTTGACACTGATGGCTCGTACACTCAGGTGATTGGTGTAGAGAGCACTCAGGTGATTGGTCTAGATTCCGCAGCCTTGACACAGATTGGGCCTCTCATCCATCTAGCGGACAGCGATGGCTATCAATCTGGCGTGGCGTCGTGGTTCACATCCCTGTGGGAATCACATCCCTCAGTGCTCCCAGAACCATGCTCATATTCAATTTCACTCATAATATGAGTTAACTCAGTATTAATGTATTTGTGTCAACAGTATTAATGTGATTAAAACCAGCTACTGATCATTTGCCAAACTGTTGTGTGAAGGAAACTTGTCATGGAATACAAATTGCTACATGGTTGTAAATGCACGTTCCAATTCTGAGGAAAAAGCCATTTTTATGTTGAAGAATGCCTTGAGGGGAATTCACAGGGTCTCATTAAGTCCTACCAGTCAGTCTACTCTTAGCTTCAGCACAGAGACCGGTCTGCCACCTGTGGAGAGTGGATGACACCGAATAAAAGCTAGCAAGAATAGGAGGATGACAGAGGGGAGAACAAGAGGCTCCTGCGTGACGGGGAGATAAGGAAAGGAGGAGAGGTGTGCCTGCGTCTATTGGACAGACCGGTAAGGGGGAGGTAGGGGGGAGGTGTGGGGGTGGGGGGGGGGAGGTTGGGTAGGGGGGAGAATGAGTCAGAAAGAATTCAGGAGAAAGAGAGAGCAAACAAGAAAGACTGATGTCTCGGGTGCCAATGTTTTATTGATGATATTCAGAGCATGGCCGCGCATTCATCACACCTCTGCCATTGTCCCCGGACCATCTCCCTCCATCTAAGGTGTGTGCGGGGGGGGGTGGGGGCGGAGGTTACGGGGAGAGATGGGTGTGGGCGGGGAGAGGGAGGAAGGGGGTGTGGGGGTGTGGGGGGGGGTGGAGAAGCATCAGTGAGCAGCGGGGCCGAGGAGGGGGGATGAATGACCGAGCGCCCGGCCGTGTGTTGGCAGGTGGAAAATAATGGACGGCGGAGAAAAGAGGGATGGAGGACGAGCAAACAAGAAGAGATGTGCCTCAGTCTGCCTCCCCCCCCCACTTCTCCGTCTCATCCCCCCCCCCCCCCCCCCCCAGCTAATGATTATGGAGTCTGCCAACTCGCTGATACCCAAGAGATTCCATTAACACCGAGTTGCTGCCTGTCTGGTTCTCCCTCAATCTCCCCCCGCCGCCACCACCACCACCCCTCCTCCATCCCCAGGGGACTAGCTGTTGGCAGGGACCCACGGAGGAACGCAGGAGACGGGGGGGGACCGGGGGGACGGGGGGGACGGGAGAGAGTTGCAGTCTCCCGTCCTGGGGGAGAACCAGCAGGCAAACACAGGCTGTCCGACAGGAGGACAACGCAGGGCGTCAGCCGTGGGAGAGCGGGCTGAGCCGACTCCAAACTCGGTGTGACGTCACCCCTGGCAACGGCTCATTATGCACGGACACGCCTCATTATGGGCTGCCAATGACTCATGCTGTCCAAACTATCCTAGTGTGACTAGTGAAAAGGGGCTACGGGAGTTAGGGACCACAACGGAGGAAGCCTAGGAGGACTGTTTGCTAGCTGCAGCAAAGCGATGTCGTCGACACTGCTTGACTGACACGGTGCTGTGTTAACCCTAAGTGCATCTTCAAAGAGCCGTGATGGATGTGATAGTTTGTTTCATTTCACTGACCATAGCGTGTTTAACATGGCCAACCCACTGTTGTTAGAGAAAACAGTATACTGATGATGTGTACAATTATGGACTGTGTTCTTGATCCATGGAGTCAGGTACGGACAGATGACATCATCAGGTGCTTTCTCTCTGTGGCATTACCATAGTGACAATCACTACAGTGCTGGCACTGGTGGCCATCTTATTTCAAGACTGATGAAACATTCACTTGTTTAAAAGGGCTTTCATCAAGGACTTTAAGGTAAAACTTTGTGGTACGCCATCATGTTCCCTCAGGGTGTTAATCGTCTTCCAGCTTTGGTTGCACGCCAAAAACCTGTATGGTTAATGGCTACCAATTAACAAAAGCAAGTCTAGTTCCATCTAGAAAGCCTTGGGGGGGGGGGGTTACTTTTAGTTTGACTTACTGAATCTCATCTGCGGAGTCTTTAGAAGCCCAACACTTGCAGTATGACTGGCATGGAGTGAGTGTTTCTGAAAGTAATTATCGCCGTTGTCACACGTGTACCTTGGCAGATTAAAATGGCCGCCTGCTGTTGCTCCTGTGGAGGCCGGCGTGTCATCGGGATGCTGTGGTGCTCGTCTGCGAATGAGAGAGCGGCATCGATGAAAATGATCAATTAAACTCCGGGGCCTTGTTGATTTACAGCTCATCCGTCCTGTTTTATAGGATCTCCAAATCAAAGGTTACAGTTCTCATTGTATTTGATTCCTCCGTTTGAGGACAAAGTCCTCTGGGGACGGAAATGTCAATTCCGCAGCCACCGAAAACATCCCCAAGTTATTACAATGGGCGTCAACCAACGAATACAAAATGACCAGGTGGCGTTTCTTTTTTCGTTTTTTTTTCTTCATTGTGGACACGGGCCTGTTTTTATATCTGTCCTGCACCCATTCAAACGGTATCGATTTACACTCACTTCTAAACCGGAATTTAATACAGTGGTGAAGTTTTAAACACAGCCAGTCTGAATGGCTCATTGGCATGCTGGTGAGGAGAACAGGCAGGGGACTAACATCCCATCAACCGGCAGAGGAGAAGCTATCAACCATGGAGAATGTCCCACCCCAGGGGTATCGACTGGTGGCCAAGGCCCAAACCAGACCACGATTTACTGCCCTCCGCCCAGCTTTCGCTTCCGCTACACAGTGGGCTTTTAATTAGAAGCAGGGAGAGGCCCGGCCTTATAATTTCCCACCTGGATAACGCTCTGGTCTGGATAGACCGTTATTCTGGCCAAATGACTTTGACCAAATTACAGAGAGGCTCCAGAATGGTTTTAATTAGGGTTGGTGTTACATAAAGTGGCTGGGGTGGAATGGTTTGCAGTTATTGAATGGCTTTATGACTGGGTACAAACATTGGACCAACTGGGCCTCTTGTCTCTATGTCATTTGACCACATCTTTCTAATAGAGCACATTTGTCTGAAAACATCTTTCCCCTGAAAAAGGCCCAAACAAAGCAACGGTTAGAGCATGAGTCCAGTCATCCAGCGTTGCTTCCAAATGCTTTATGAGAACCATAGAAAAGACCTGATTGAACTGTGCAGCGTGGACGGCGATGGCAGCAGTCCAAATATCCAGGCTGCTCCTACACGCAGGTTTCGGGGGCCGTTCCCAGCAGGAAGACATAGCAGTGCACTCAGCCCAGCCTTTTGCAGTGTTTACCTCCTGCATAATATCCATCCTAATGAAGGTGCACCCAGACCCAGTTTTCCAAGCGATCAGAGAACAGGCCCACGGGGTAGGATAGACGGGGAGAGGATGAGAACGATGTTTGGATGAGCCAGACTGCGTCCTCCCTGGAGACATGTACCTGTACGGTTCACAAGGAAGAGACAATTAAAGTGTGTGTATCTATCTTCCCCTCTTAGCCCCCTCCCTCTCTCTCTCTCTCTCTCTCTCTCTCTCTCTCTCTCTCTCTCTCTCTCTCTCCCTCTCCCTCTCTCCCTCTCTCTCTCTCTCTCTCTCTCTCTCTCTCTATCTCTCTCTCTCTCTCTCTCTCTCTCTCTCCCTCCCTCTCCTTCTCTTTGGTTTCAACGCCACTTGAAGCTTCCCTTCCACCTCCCTTGTCGCCCTTTCTACATCTCCCTTTGTCTCCATCTCCCTCTCCTTCTTTCACTCTCTCCCCCTCTCTCTCAAACACACACACGCACGCACTCTTTCATACTGACATCCGTTCAATGTTTGCCGTGCATTTCATGCTTTGGGTGCGTGCGAAAGCTGGCCCCCATCCATCTCCCCACGGCTCCCGTGTGTCTTGACTGGGCTCTGACCGGTGGAAGCAGAAGGAACGATTACTTTCCTTCTCCTCCTAAGCCACCACTGTCTCCACACAGCATGTGGGGGGGGGGGGGGGGGGGGCAGAGGTTTGGTACCGTGTGTTTGTTAGAAGGTACGTGCGTGAGCATTGTGTCTGTCTACACGTGTGTCTACATGTGTCTCTATGTGCGCGTGGACACTTGTGTCGCATGGAGTGCATGTGCTGCACAGGTGCGTGCATGTATGTGTGGGAGCGCTGTGCATGTGTGTGTATGTGTGTGTGTGTGCGTGTGTGTGTGTGTGCAAGGAGTGTAACAGTAAATCTCCTGGCTCCTCGGGCCAGCAGCCAAGTCGTCGTAGCAACACAGCCCTGACAGCTCCATAGATTAAGCTCATGGTGGGAGAGGCAAAAACAGCCGTTTAATATTCGCCATGACCCAGCCTCACAGCCTGGGCCGCACAGAAAGAGAAGGCCCTGAAAGTAATTGCTTGGACACCTTTCTCAGCGCAGAGACAAGTGTGGTGTGCATGTGTGTCTGAGCTGCAAAATGGGCTACGGGTGGCCTGCCGCAACCAAATGACAAAAAGGGAGTTTCTTCCATTTGTTGGTATGTGATTCATTCCAGAGAATTGGGAAAACCAACCAGTGACCAAAGTGGTTCTAGCATGACAGCCAAACAATTTGTTGTCATCTCAAAGTACAAAAGTGGTTCAGATTTGGCCCGATGAAGTTGTTCTTCATTAGTTTGAAATACTTGTCCTCTTGTGTGATATCTTTCAGTGTGTTTGCTCAACAGGCTTGTGCCCTTCCTCAGCCCTTATTAAACAACCCTTGTAGGGGTTTCTACATAGGCCAAACCATCAAAACAATGCCCCTTGATCTCCTGGAACAGTGCCTTAATATTAACCAAATATGCTGGCATTGCAGTGATTTGATTCTGTAGGTTCAATGAAAACAAGAATGGTCCAGCTAAAGTGAGAAGACATTGATATTTAATAGCTTGCGAAATGAATTCAATCGGTTACAATGCAAACATGTTAAGTGAAGGTTATAAGTCGTACCTCCTCTACCATGACTATTGTAAATCGGAGAGAGAGAGTGAGAGAGAGAGGAGAGCCAGGAGACGTAGAGGGAGGAAGAGAGCTGAGGAGAAGAACCTCAGAAGAAGAAGAATCTAGAGAACAACGCTCCACGTGACCTTTTAGACCCTACTATTATCTGGGACAACCACCAATCAGACTACCCTTGACCCCTGTATATCACCACATGACCGCCGATGCAACAGGAAGTCACCCAATGAGCTGTGAAAACCATCGAATTCCGTCCGGCAGCCGACTCTCTCTCTTCCTGTTTGTGCGTGGAGAACCCCCCCCCCTCTGCCCCCCTCTGCCCCCCCCACCGCCTCCCCCTCCTGCAGGGACGGGCACACGTCACGCACAGAGGAGAGGTCCACCCCGTCACTCGCGCCCATTAAGCCGTAATGCGGGTCCAAAGGGCCAGAGTCCGGATGTGGAAACGGCGCAGGTTCTTCCTTCTGCGTCGTGCTCTGAATCCCATTACGCCGATGGCCGCCGCCATTCTCCATCACAGCTCATTTGGTTTAGAGTGGAGGTGGACGGCGGAGCACGCCTCTGCCTCATCCTCTCTCTCTCTCTCTCTCTCTCTCTCTCCTCTCCTCTCTCTCTCCTCTCTCTCTCTCTCCTCTCTCTCTCTCTCTCTCTCTCTCTCTCTCTCTCTCTCTCTCTCTGTCGTCTCTCTCTCACTCTCTCTCACTCTCTCTGTTGCTCTCTCCCCCTCCCCTCTCTCTCTCTCTCTCTCTGTCTCTATCTCTCTCTCTCTCTCTCTCTCTCTCTCTCTCTCAAGCCTGGACACACAGGGATTTGGTTTTGACAAAAGAGCCGTCTCACGGCGGTCGTCAAGGATATGATTGCGTGGGGTTTGAGTGACAGCTCAGGACTGGGGTTCTGAGAGCGCCACGCGACTTGCTCTCACTCTCCTCCCCAACGGCGCTGCAGGGGCCACGAGGTCCTCTCCACCAGAGCAAGCGTTCCCACCAAACTCGGCAGCAGAACACAATCTCCGGATTATGTATTCTCACACACCTGAGGAGCGGGGGGGGGGGGGGGGGTGGTGGAGGCTGGAAATGCCTACAGCATCTGATGCCCTGATTTGGCCACACAGTGAGTGGGCTCTCTCGGTCGTACGAGGGGCGAGACTGCTGTCTCTCAGGAGAGGCCGGCGTGAGAGGATGTCAGTGTGTAGGTTTCCTGCGTGTGTGTGTGTGTGAGGGTGTGAGGGGGTGTGCTTGTGTCAACGTGACAACAAGACAGCGTGCCCGCTGTTAAAACTAGTGTCTGCTCCCTGTCTCTTTCACTGTCTGCCTCTCTCCTCCCTCCCTCTTGTGGGCCAAAGTGAATTTCATTTCGTCGACGCCCTCACTCTGTGCACACTGCCTTCCCTTCCAAAATATATGTATATGTGGATCTCATCGAGCATGAGGAATGAGACCAGAGGAGGAGAATGGAGGGGAGGCAACAGTGTGTGCACGCTCTTGCGTGTGTGTGTGTGTGTGTGTGTGCGCACTGTGTATATTTTCAGTTGCATGAGGACATTTTATTTGGATTTTTTTCCGAGCCAGAGCCAGAACAGCAGGTCTCATCAGAAATCTGGATTTCTGACAGTGTAATGGGGTCACAATCTAGTGGAGGACGGGAGCGCCATTTCGGGGGGGGGGGGGGGAGAGAGATGGAATGGACGAGGCGGCAGCTGGCGTGGGTAGTGGAAAGGTCCAGATAATGAATTCTCGCCCCGGCCGTCTGCTTCACATTTCCCCCCTCACAAGCTCCACTTGGATATTAAAAGGCGTCATCGGCCCGGGCTCGCTGCTGCGGATCCTGCTGGAATGTTAAAAGAGGCTGATCTCCTACAGTGGTGTAGGACAGAGAGAGAGAAAGGAGTGTGTGTGTGTGGGGGGGGGGGGTGAGAAAGAGGGGATTGGAGCGGGAGAATGAGAACAAGGTGGGAAGAGAGTGAGAGAGGAGAGCAAGGAGAGAGAGAGAGAGAGACAGAGAGAGAGAGTGAGAGAGAGGGAACAGAGGGGGATGAGAAGGAGACAGAAGAGGAGCGGAGCGAGGCATTAGCAGATAGAAGGGGATGAACAGTTGGCGGGGGGGGACACGGAGAGACAGAGGTAAGTCGACGCGAAGAGAGAGAGAGATATGAGAAGAGTGAGGACAAGTGTAGCAGGCTCGGCAAAAATAGTGTGTTCTGATTTGCCCAATTAGGGTACTTTCGCAGACAGGAATGACAGCATCGGGCTTGTTTGTGGCGGATGCTGTGTTAAAGAATCTCCTGGGAATGTGCAAAAAAACTTACAAGAAACACCAAGCTATCCATAGGCTGAGTCCACAGGCTGACAAGCCAGACTACCGTTCCCATACTGCGTTGTGACATCCCCAGCTGCCGTCGCAGTCTCACAGGGAGGAACTGACGCCGTAACAGGTCCACGCGCCTGTTTGAATATCACCTGAGGGGCTTTTCTCTACATGCCCGGGGGAACCATTCCCCCGGCATGAGCGCTAAAAATGACACTGGCTGCTCATTCGCGGGGCTTCCTACAACTGGAAGCCTTGCAACAAGGCGTTGCCACTGGACGGGGTGTCGGCTATGCTATTCCCAGCTAGCTGTTTGACCGCGATTGAATGGACACAATCGATTGGCGTCTGAGAGCGTGCGAGCGCGGGGCGTGGGAGGAGCTCTGCGGGCCTTTGCGTCTTGTCGGAGGAGATCGAGACGCCGCTCCCGCGCTCCTCGTCGATCCCCCGCCTCGTGAACCCTCCCAGGGGGGAAAGCGGCGCCGAGGGGTCTAACTCCGGAGGGTGTCGACACACGCGTTCTCGGACAAGAGCGTGCACGTACACACATGTGCGCCTGTGTGTTTGGGCACGATAAGGGGCGGGTAGATGTACACAGGCTGGCGGCTTCAGGGCGGTGCCACCTCATTAGTCACCCCCCCCAACCCGCCCCCCCCCCCCACAACCCCCAACCCCCACCCCCCCCCCCCCCCCCCTCCACCCCGCCCCCCGACTTGCCTCTCCCACTCTGCGTCGCATGGGTGGCGCCCTGCATTATTTACTGCCACACACAGACACCGGTGGAAGCCGAGCCTGGGCCCGGCCCGATACATCACATTCCATCAGCGGCGTGCACACGGCGACAAGAGGGGCGAAGGGGGACTCCATTACCCATTCAAAGCACTGACGGCTCGGCCAATCAGGCGAGACAGGGCAGAGACGAGCTTGGGTTTGCTTGTAAGCACTCCGCTAGCTCGCTAGCCACCGTCGTGTTTCGCCCTCTTCATCCCCTTCTTCACTGGCTCTCTCTCTCTCTCTCTCTCTCTCTCTCTCTCTCTCTCTCTCTCCCTCTCTCTCTCTCTCTCTCTCTCTCTCTCTCTCTCTCTCTCTCTCTCTCCTCACTCCTGTGATGGTGTGTGTGGCCCTGGCATTAGAGTTGCTCCTCTGTGACAGAGGGAATTAAGTAGAAATGACAGACAAAGGCCAACCGCTTTCCGAAAGGAGATGGCCGTTAATGAAACCCCTTCGTTCTTTTTTAAACTTAGGGGTGTTGGGCTGGGGGGGGCTGGTGGGGGTGGGCTTGGGGGGGGGGGGGGGTCCTCACAGCCACCTCGGAGGCACAGAGACGTTCATCATGAATATTCAATGCTCCTCGCCGCCAGGCTTACCGAGCACATTGGAGCAAAAGGACGTGTTCTGGATCAAACTCTCCTCGCTTCCCACTTTTGTCAGGCGGCGCTGGCGTGTTGGGGAACTGCTGTAGTGGCGGCTGCAATTTGACAAAGCTCTTTAATGTTAGAGGGGGAATGGGATGAGAAGATTTGCTCGTTCTCTCTCTTTCTCTCATTTTCTCTCTCCCTCTGTCTCCCCCCCCCCCCCCCCCCCCCACCTCGCCGTATGGGCAAGTAGACTCTTTCTATAAGGTAGATTAAGCAGCTACTTACAACGTGAGTCTCAATTATTTCGATGACAGCTTTATTAACATATGCTGAGGAGCAGGCGCCTTGATTAGCTGCTAATGGGATAGGTTATGCAGAGAACAGCTCATTTGCATACCCTTCTAAACCGTGCTACCTCTCGCTGTCTTTTCAGAGGAAAACACGAACGCAGAACAGATTGCTTTGAGTTTGGAGAATGATTTTGCGAGGTCATCTTTTCAGAGGAAACTAATTCATGTTTTCTTTTCCTAACTACCTTTCAGCCGTTGTTGACTGGGATTTATTTGAGTGGGTGACCAGCGGTACGGAGAGGTAGAGAGAGAGGTAGAGAGAGAGAGACGGAGTGTGAGAGAGAGAGATAGAGAGAGACCAAGAGAGATAAATACATTTAGAAAACATTGTTTACCCTCCCTTCTCTTGGCCTCTCCCCCCCCCCCCCCCCATCTCTTATCACTTCATAGCAAAAGCAACAGCTCCTGCAAAGCTCAAAAAACTCCCAGTTCAAACTCAAGACTCACGGTTGAAGCCACACAACTCCACGTGAAAGCTGAACGGAGGCGACGGTGCCGAGCGAAACTCCTCCGGGTTTTTCCTGCCCTGCGTTTCCACACGGACCGCGTTTCACCTCACTGGCACACCTGCTGAACACGGCAGAGGCGAGGAAGCCGGCAGCGCGTTCACGACACATTGCCGCCCACCTCATTTGATCAAAGTCGGCACAGGATGACACTTGAGTCAGCGAAGCAGCTGACTCTGTGTGACGCTCAGAGAGATGGGCTCACATGGGGATGTCGAGGCAGCCAGACAGGACCGCAAGAGCTTATTGTTAAGCTTCTCTGTTGGCCTGGGTCAGAAATCTGCTGTTCTCCTCAGAGGAAGGAGCTCAGTACAGCAGCCTCTCCCAAGCCTCGTGAGGTCAACGGACCTCAGGACAGCAGCCTCTCCCAAGCCTCGTGAGGTCAACGGACCTCAGGACAGCAGCCTCTCCCAGGCCTCGTGAGGTCGAAGGACCTCAGGACAGCAGCCTCTCCCAGGCCTCGTGAGGTCAACGGACCTCAGGACAGCAGCCTCTCCCAAGCCTCGTGAGGTCAACGGACCTCAGGACAGCAGCCTCTCCCAGGCCTCGTGAGGTCGAAGGACCTCAGGACAGCAGCCTCTCCCAGGCCTCGTGAGGTCGAAGGACCTCAGGACAGCAGCCTCTCCCAGGCCTCGTGAGGTCGAAGGACCTCAGGACAGCAGCCTCTCCCAAGCCTCGTGAGGTCAACGGACCTCAGGACAGCAGCCTCTCCCAAGCCTCGTGAGGTCAACGGACCTCAGGACAGCAGCCTCTCCCAAGCCTCGTGAGGTCAACGGACATCAGGACAGCAGCCTCTCCCAAGCCTCGTGAGGTCAACGGACATCAGGACAGCAGCATCTCCCAAGCCTCGTGAGGTCGAAGGACCTCAGGACAGCAGCCTCTCCCAGGCCTCGTGAGGTCAAAAGGACCTCAGGACAGCAGCCTCTCCCAGGCCTCGTGAGGTCAAAAGGACCTCAGGACAGCAGCCTCTCCCAGGCCTCGTGAGGTCGAAAGACCTCAGGACAGCAGCCTCTCCCAGGCCTCGTGAGGTCGAAGGACCTCAGGACAGCAGCCTCTCCCAGGCCTCATGAGGTCGAAGGACCTCAGGACAGCAGCCTCTCCCAGGCCTCGTGAGGTCGAAGGACCTCAGGACAGCAGCCTCTCCCAGGCCTTGTGAGGTCGAAGGACCTCAGGACAGCAGCCTCTCCCAGGCCTCGTGAGGTCGAAGGACCTCAGGACAGCAGCCTCTCCCTCTCCCCCTGGCAGCCAACACTTCATCTTAGCACGAGTCACGGGGAGGAGATAGGAAGTGCTGCTTTCATAAATGTCTAAAATGTTTGGCAGATGAGTGCGGGGGGTGTGGGGGTGGGGGGGTTTGGGGCTGGGTTGCCAATGGCCCCCACCTTGCCTCGGAGGAGGGAGTGCGTGTGTGGGGTGGAGGTGCAGCCACCACCACTTAGGCAGATGGTTGGAGCTAACAGCTGGTGGAGGGGCAAGCCGAGAGACCACCGGCGCAAGACAAGGGCGCACGACCCCGGGATTGGAGAGAGGGAGGGAAGCGGACGGAGGGAGGAAGGTAAGGAAGGAGGACGGCAGAGGAGGGAGGGCCCTGAGTGACATCTCTCCGGCACACTTCCAGAGCACACATTTCCATTAGCCGCCAACAGCTGCACATCCGTCCGCACCTCGCTCCGCCCCCCCCCCCCCCCCCCCCCCCCACGAGAGACTCCCACCGACTCATTTGGAGCCAGAGTTAGCACAGGGCTGCCACGGCCCAACTCATCCATTCAGTCCTGTTTAATTCAGTTCTTTAGAAGCTCCCCCGACCCATCAAATACAGAAACTTTCTCCCTGAAACTCACGGGCTGCTCCTCTTGATATCTCCAAGCAGCAAAATGGGGTCTCGGCAAAACTCGAGGCCCTTCCTCTTCCATGGTCGATGCGCTGTTTGGCAAGAGCGATGCATAAGAATGAGCGGGAACCCGCGTTTGAGTCCAACTGTGGAGCATGCGTTGGGAAATGAGCTGGCGTTTGCAGATAGGCAGTTACAGACCGCTGGAGTCGACGGGGAGCAGTTCTGAGGGAATGTTTTTCGCTGCTTTTCCTGGGGGGTGAATTATGCCGTATGGTGAAAGGAACAGGGAGTGGGGGGGGGGGGGGGGGGTGGGGGGCGAGGGGAGCGGCGGATGGAGGGGAGCGGCGGATGGAGGTGGGGAGGAGGAGGGGGGAGGGGGGGGGGGGTGAGAGTGTGGCGCCGTCTGAGAGGGAGTCCCGGACGCCTGTCGAGGGCAACGTTGACATGCGGACAAACGAGTCTGCGGCGGCGTGCTTTACTTGGCTGCCGCCTCCGTTGTCCTTGTCACTCCTTTCCTTCTCCGCCGTGTCGAGGCCTCTATCTTTCCGTCTCGTAGAGGTGTGGGGATTGTACACGTGTCACTGTCCTGTGGAGGAAAACGGAGATGCCTGGCATTTCGCTCGTCGTTGCTTTAGTCTGTCAGCAAAAGACAATTTCCTGACCATTCTTTTCAGCAGCTGTTGCTCACGACAGATCTGAGTTTCTTTGGGGGGTGGGGGGGGGGGGGGGGTCTTTCAGGACAACAGCTCGAGCTGTTCTGCTTGAAAAACAACTGCCATTTCTAATTAAATCCACTCCCCCATAAGGATGGGGTAAACAGAAAAGCCTCCAAATGGCTGTCATTAGAGGCCCGTGTCAGAGCAAGCAGGTTAGGCCCCGTCTCTCATTAAATGAGATTTGTTCCCCACACAAGAGCATTTCCTGTCGGCCTGAGGTATGTGTGTCTGTCTGTGTGCCTATACGCCTGTGTCTTGCCTGCAAAAAAAAAAAAAGGAAAACCGGTTCAATCTCATTTTCAGTGCAACGGGTCACTTATTGACGAAACCCAACCCCCCATGACAGGCCTCCGTGGGGATGGAGGCTTAACAAGATTACTGTTCCATATAGCCAGGGTAATGGGCACCTCTCTGGAGAGGATGAGCTGCGTTCGGACCGGACCCAGGTCTGAGGAGAAACAACCGAGCATTCTGGACACGACCTCGCTTCCCTCTGTCGGAGGGAACCGCCTGATGCATTACACCAGAGATGGATCGATCAATCTACCCCCAGCTGTATGGGCAGCATCCTGGCTGGTGGGGAGGGCCTAGGGTCAGGTGGCCTCCTGCCCGTGTCTGTTGGCCTGCCCACCTCTCAGCTGAGTGCAGAGAACCCATCCACGGACCTCAGAGAGAAGTACTCCCTTCCCCCCTGGCTGTGTCATGTCTTGGACACCCAACAGCTACCACTCGGTGACTGCAGCTAGTCACCACACGGGGGATTGTGGCGACTCGTCTCAGAAGGTTGTCGCTCAGGGATGGGGTGGGAGGCTGGTAAAGGAAGGTTCCGGAGGAATGGAAGCCGGCGGGTGTTCGAAAAGGCGGTGGCGCCACTGCTCGTTTTGATTAATGGACCTCTCTCCGGCCGTGAGTGACAAATTATCAGAGGGTCGGCAGGCTCGTTCATCACTGTCACCGGAGACGCGGTCGCCTGCCGTCCTCCGGCCCGCCGGTCGGTCGGCGCCACAATCGGCCTCTTATCTCCCCCACCTGGCCCCCCGAGATCCCGGGCAGAACGGGGTGTGTGCGTGGAGAGGAACTGTGGAAGAGAGGAACCGAGGAGGAGGAGGAGGGAGGGAGGGAGGGAGGTCAGTGTCGGGAAAGACCGCGGTAAGAGTGAGAGGGGGTGGGGGGTTGGGGGGCGGGCGGGGTGGCGTGTTCATATCTCAGTCACTGTCGCCACAGCCGTTCCTTTTTTTCTTTTTTGTTGTTGTCCTCAATTCTCAATGTTGTTCTCCAATTCCACCCCCCCCCCCCCCACCAAATGGCCACCTCACCCCTGGAGACCCGACTGTACTCAGTCAGATAAAGTCGGTTCATGTCTGCCGGCGGATGCCATCATGCGCCCTCCCCTTATCGTATGGTTAAAGTTAATTTGGGGGAAGTGAAAGGGGGTGCGGGGTAAAGGGGGCTGATAAGACTGTTCCTGCTGAGCGGCAGAGAGGCAGGCAGCGGCCCGCTGTGGCCCGTGTTTGCAGCTTGTCCCCTAATTAAGCAGGTAGAGAGAGACCCTGGGAGCTGGGAATCTTATCAGTGACTCCTCGGCAACGCGACAAAGATAGTGTTTAGAAGCGCGGAACGCTAATTAATTACCAGCCGAGTCGGCTTCGCTGTGATGCACCTGCTTGGCTCCACATTGACTGGTTCTTCTTGTGACGGACGTAAATAAAGATAAATATTAAGAGAGACACACGGTGACAAATGGACACACTATACACAGCATACAAACACCTGTAGATAAACCTTCTATTATGATGCTAATGTCTGTGGGCAATTTTCGCGGAATTGCTGTTGTCTGAACATTCTGTTCAGCACGAGACATTTGGTCACTGTTGTCTAAATGATATTGTGTTGGGTGTATTATAAATACACATGGTAAGCCCCTTCCTAACCCTGTAGCTACAACTCATTTAAGCAGCTATTAACAAATCTAAATCACGTGATTATAATGAAAGGTAGCCTACACTGACACGCTCAGTGTAATGCTATACTGATTCCAATTACCAAACTCAAATTAATCAAAAGGCCAGTCAACAAAACAGTCCACAGTGTATTTTGCTCTTTAATTAACCAACATTAAATCCGCGTGTGAGGAATATCAACGTAAATGTTAGGCTAAATAAACAAACAATCAAGTGACCAATTCGAACGACACACATTGCGTTGGTAGAAAGAGGACCTTTTAAACGGCGGGCGTACCAATTCCGACGAAATGCTCGGTAAACCAATGACGACGTTTGTCGACGGTAACATGTCGCTGCCCACACACGTCCCCTCTGGTAAGGAGGGAAGACAAAGAAGTTGTTGTTTTCCAAGCAGGCTGCTATCTTTTGACGTGTCGAGGACCAAGCTGAGCCCCGTGATGGATGGGGCGAGGACAGGTGTCGGCCAGGCGGAGATGCGACGAGCAAGAAGCGGCCACAGGAGACACACCTAATTCCCAGGTCTTATTTTGTCAATAAACAGCAGCCAGTGGCACTCAATTAGACGGCTTTATTGACTGCGTTCCAGAGGCTGTGTCAGATGTCAACCTACGACACAGCCTGACGGCTGCCCCCGACTCTCGCTCAGAGATTCTCAGAAAATAAGGCAAGAGGATAGACAGTGGGGAGAGATAATAAATATTGGCGAATAGTGGACGGATGAAATGGGGGGGGGGGGGGGGGGGGGAGGGGGGAAGGAGGGGAGGAAGGGGTTGGTGGAGTGAGAGATTTGGAGAGAGTGTACCTGCCTCGAGCACATTATTTTCTTCAGAAGGAAATGTTTTTACAGTACTCTACTCTAGTCTAACCCCTTTCAACAGTCAAACTAAATAGAGGTGGAAGCAAAACCACAAGCAAATATGAGAGGCTGTTTAGACCTAAACTCCTCACACACCATCATTCTCTTTCACACTCATTATCACATCAAATCCAAATGTATTTGTATAGCCCTTTTACACGCAAGCATCGTGCGCAAGCTTCGACATACACCATCATACTCATCTCGCGCAATATCTCACACTCCACATACTCTCATGTCTCTCACAGGTGTACTCTCTCGCAAACACCATCATACCTGCCCAATGCAAAATGATGGTGTGTATGCGAGTTTGATGTGTTGTGTGAGAGAGTCGGATGGTGTGTGCAGGAAAATAATGAGTGGGAGCTAAAATGATGATGTGTGAGAGGCTGGGTTTGAATTTCGGCCTTAACGGACTCTCATACACACACACACACAAATAATATAGCTAGTAATTGGCATGTTTCACTTTGTTGTCTTTAATGCTTACGTTTGCTAGTCAAACAGTCAGAGTAGGAAGGGGAAAAAAACTCTTTTAGAGTCAACAAATCCCTCCCTCCATCCATTGCTGTTTTCCCTCCTTTATCCGGTCGTCCTTCCTCTTTTGTTTGACTTCAAACACACTGCTACTTCCTTTTCCCTCAAGAAGACAAGACCAACAAACTCCAGTAGCTGCACGCCGTCTGGTTTTTACATTTAATTGATTTCAGTGAGGTGCCCCACAAGGTTTTTAAAGGATACACAATCTCGACAGCCATACCAAGTTTGTTCCCCTGTCTGTCTCAGAAGCTTATCCATGCCTAGCTGTCAATGAGACACACAGCCAAGGGTAGAGAGAGCTGCGCTACATATTGATGTTGGAAAACAAATCTATCACATTCGGAGCATACCGAAGTGCCTCTCGCCAGTGGAGTGGATGCACGTCAGACGTTTCACAGTCCAAACCAACCGCGTCTCCTTGACTCTAATTACGGTCATTAACTCCTGACGAGATTCTGATCTGCACCTGTCTGACACCCAGCAGCTGTTTATGCTCTGCCCAACACCGTGGAGGTCCCAGGGCTGGAGGCTGGGCAGAGCTCTCCAAACTGCGAAGCTATAGCCTCTGCACTTCCTCCTCCTCCAGCTCAGCTAGCCTCTGCACTTCCTCCTCCTCCAGCTCAGCTAGCCTCTGCACTTCCTCCTCCTCCAGCTCAGCTAGCCTCTGCACTTCCTCCTCCTCCAGCTCAGCTAGCCTCTGCACTTCCTCCTCCAGCTCAGCTAGCCTCTGCACTTCCTCCTCCAGCTCAGCTAGCCTCTGCACTTCCTCCTCCAGCTCAGCTAGCCTCTGCACTTCCTCCTCCTCCAGCTCAGCACTTCCTCCTCCAGCTCAGCTAGCCTCTGCACTTCCTCCTCCAGCTCAGCTAGCCTCTGCACTTCCTCCTCCAGCTCAGCTAGCCTCTGCACTTCCTCCTCCAGCTCAGCTAGCCTCTGCACTTCCTCCTCCAGCTCAGCTAGCCTCTGCACTTCCTGCTCCAGCTCAGCTGCTCTCTTCACTTTCTGCTCCACCTCAGCTAGCTTCTCCAGCTCAGCTAGCCTCTTTCGTCACCTCAGTGAGCCTCTTTACTGTCTCTTCACTTCCTCCTACACCTTCCTCCCTCCTCTCCTAATACAACGCTGTGTCTGATATCACAACCCAAATGGACAGGTTGTGGATCCGACAGTGACATCACTCTAGAAAGATACACTGATACAATCAGAGTGGATTTCGTTGAAATCCACTCTGATTCGATTTGCCAGATGGACATACGGCCTTCTGCTGTAGGTGCGAGAGAGGAAATTATTCCTGGGCAAATGGAAACTGCTGTGTTGTGCTTTTATGATGTGAATATAAAGCATGGTAGTACCATCTACAGTGTGTTCTCAAGGCTACTGGAGACCCAGAGGTTTGCTGTGTGTTTAGTTTTACACAGAGCCAAACAATTTGACAACCAGTTGCGTGCCAAAACCACAAATGAGAACCTATTGTAGCCAAGCGTGTGCCGCTCTTGCCAAACACAACTAATTACAAGGGTACCTTTAGCCAACACATTTAAATAATGAATACGCGTGGTGAAAAAAAAGGAAGACTTACAGAGGCACAGTAGTCCTCTAAAGGGCGGCCATTTTATCTCCCTCTGACCCCAGCGAGGCATATGAGTGATGGGCTGTTTGGAGATGCATCTGTGCTTTTCTAATGGCTCCGCTCGTGGGCCGGGCCTAATTGGCCTCCCGCAGCCCCAGACGAGGAACACAAGGACAGGAGCGGAGGAGGCTCCATCTCTGACACTCTCCACCTGGCTGCCAGTCACGCTTGGGGGGGTCAGCGGTGTGTGGCTGGGCTGTGTGTGTGGGTTTGTGTGTGTGGGTGGGGGGGTGAGGTGCTGCCTGCTTCCCGTAAACATTCTCTGCTCCACACACCTCCACTCTCGCTGCCAATTGGCCGGAGCAATACAGAGGATGCGAATGAACAGGCTTCAACCTCTGAACGCAGAGAGAGAGAGAGAGAGAGAGAGAGAGAGAGAGAGAGAGAGAGAGAGAGAGAGAGAGAGAGAGAGAGAGAGAGAGAGAGAGAGAGAGAGAGAGAGAGAATGGTGGTGTGCTTGTGTGCGTGTGCTTGTGTGTGCTTTGTGTGTGCTTTGTGTGGGTGTGTGTGTGTGTGAGAAAGGTGAAAAAACGAGTGATGAGAGAGCGATTGAATTGCGGAGGAACGAAATAAAGGAGACACATTGCAGGCTAGTTTTGCTGTAGCAGAGTTAAAACGTTGCACATTTCGCCGAGGAAACCAATTTGCGGGGCGGCAGACAGGCAGGTAAATTCAGACTGAAGTACTTACATCAAAGCTCGCTTCCTCACTCTCGTATGATGACTCTGTGAGACTCGAATGCTGCTGGTGATGAGCTATCATTTCTGCCAACCTTTAGAGATGGAGACGACAGCATAGTCTCCCCCATTGTCATATAAATTACAATCAGACTCCAGGCTGCTGGAACAGCCCCAATTTTAATCCCAGCTCGGCCAAACGTCCAATAACGAGGTAATTTGTCCACTGCATCCTGGATTCTTCATTTCCTGCCATGCGATTACTAAGTCATCTTCAAAATTGTTTTTTCCGTGTCCGGGGAAGTAAATCGTATTACCTCACACGGCGAGTGAGACAGAGAGGACGTTTGTGTAATTTGTAATTGTATCAGAGCTCATGAATATACATTAACTTCCTATTTCCTTCATATCATCGACATGAGTATTTGCGCCCAGGAGTAAAAGACATATGTACTGCCATTTCCTCAGTTCACTTCCCATGTGAGGTTGAATGGCCATTTCTCCCCCCCCCCCCCTCCCCCCCCTCTCCCCCCCCCTCCCTTTCCTACTTGTATGGAATTCCAATCTAATTGAAGTTGTGGAGAACAACCACACCCCAACTCCCATCTGCCCATCGCAACCACACATCTGTTGACCCCTCCGGCACATCCATTACACAACGGATTAACAGTCAAACACATCGTTACGCACCTGATTCCCACCGACTACTCACAACATGTACACCAGTCGGACAGGTGAGTGTGAACACTGCGTTAACATGTTTCCCACCCCTCGGGTGTGTGTTTCTTCCTCACCCCCCTCTCCATCCCCTCCTCACCTCTCCATCCCCTCCTCCCCTCTCCATCCCCTGCTCCCCTCTCCATCCCCTCCTCCCCTCTCCATCCCCTCCTCCCCTCTCCATCCTCTCCTCACCTCTCCATCCCCTCCCCTCCTCCCCTCTCCATCCCCTCCTCCCCTCTCCGTCCCCTCCTCCCCTCCTCACCTCTCCAGCTCCTCCAGCTGCAGGCACCTTGAGGGGATTAGCCCACCTCCAGGTACTCCAGACCCTGTCAGCCACGCCCACAGTTTCGCTGCCTGGGCCAGTCTTCTTCAGTCATCCACCATCCTCCAAGTAGAACTACAAAATGTATTCAGTAGTTCCTGTGGTCTCTAAACTGCCACTACCCATGCTGCCTGCTGTTAAACCTTTAACTACTAGTGTTGTTCCACTTCACATTAAGCCGACAGGTAATGGCCCAATTTTGGATTCCGATCCACTGAACTCCTGAGTAATTACTCAGAGCTGTTTCTCAGGGCCGTGTCTTGTGAATCGGCACTCAGCATCTGGTGGGACTGGGGTTGCAAGAGGGACTGGGGAGACAGGTGGAGAGGAAACAAAGAGAGAGAGAGAGAGAGAGAGAGAGAGGGGGGGGGGAGAGAGGGGAAGAGAGAGGGACAGAGAGAGAGAGAGAGGGAGGGAGAGAGAGGGGAAGAGAGAGAGAGAGAGGGACAGAGAGAGAGATAGAGAGAGAGAGAGAGAGAGAGAGAGAGAGAGAGAGAGAGAATGACAGAGATAGGGGGAGAGGGAGAGGGGGAGAGGGGGACAGAGGGAGAGAGGGAGAGGTGAGACAGAGCAACGAGGACAAAAAGGACGGGGCAGAGAGATGGAGTGCCAGAGAGAGTGAGATCTCCATCAGACTGACAGAGCAAGATAGCAAGAAAGAAAAAGAGAGAGAGAGAGAGTTGGAAAGCGAAAGCAGAAAGAGAGAGAGGCAGAGAGACGGAGAGAGGGACAAATAGAGAGAACGGGGAGAGAAAGACAGAGGAGAGATTGCTTTAAGTGGCCACTTCCTGTGCCACAAAGCAATTGGAGAACAATTGCTTGACTTTTTTATTTGCCCATTACAGACAACATCACCACTTCATTGTGGGCACTCTGGGTCAGGGCTGGGCTGTTGGTTGGAAAGCCGGGTGGATAAACAAGAAAGATGCAGGAAGCAGAAGTAGGGGGAGAGGTGAATCAATGAGGTCAGGCCGAGGGACACGGAGACCGGGAGAGAGAGCTGCAGGTAATCAGCCGAGCTCTCACCTGCATACAAACCCCTCAAGAACTACGTTCCCCAGAGGAAATGACTCCGCGCTCACAGGAAGAGGGCTCATCTCCTCCCAATCTAATTCGGTCTGCGTCGTTCCCTACCAGGCCCAGATAGGGTTGGGTGTGTGTGTGTGTGGGGTGGGTGGGTGGGGGGGGGGGGGGGGGGTGGCGGGCTCTGTATACTCTTAGTGTTTATAAGTCTCTCTCTCTGGTTCTGTAGCTCTTTATCTCCCTACCCTCTCACTTTGTCTCTGTTACACAGACACACACACACACACCCTGTAATGAAATTCATCAAAGGGCTCTGGAAGTCAGAGAAGTTGTTAGGGAATCAAACTGCTGTGGTCAGGGATATCCTGCCTGCAATACACAGTAGGAGAACAAAGAAGAGGTAATGAGCGAGGGACTGGGAACACACTGGTCAGGTGGTTTATCCCCTGGCCTCCCTCTCCCCTCCCTCCCTCCAACATGCTATGTAACGGCTTTAAAGCAAACAAACCTCGCTGAAGAAAGCAATGAGGCGAGCCGGATGTTGTTGTTGCTCCGAAGTGCAATGACGGAAATTGAATTTGTGCGAAATCCTGTCGGAGGCCCAAAACAGTGGGATGGATTTTATTAAGTGAATGCGGGGAGCTCTGAGAATGGGGAAGCTTTTCCAATCAAATTAGGTCCCGGGTCTGGGAGTGTTGCAGTAATATCGGGCGGAAGCCAGTCCTTCGATGCCGGCGTGGTAACGCGTTTAGATGACAGGGGAGAGGAAGAGAGAAGTGGAGAGTGAGAGAGAGAGAGAGAGAGAGAGAGAGAGACAGAGAGAGAGAGGGAGAGAGAGAGAGAGAGAGGGGAGAGATGGAGGGAGAGATGGAGAGAGAGTGCATAATAACAGTGTTTAGAGTCATGGGAAGTGTGCTTTTTAACTTGAGATGAGTCAATGAGAGATCGAGAACCAGCACGAGTGGAGAGCTGGAGACTGTGAGAGATGGGGCGATTATGTGTGGCCTTGTTCACCTAGTCCTCCAAGGAAAGGGGAGGGGAGTGGAGGGGGGGGGAGGGGAGGGGAGGGGGGTGGTGGAGTGGGATCAGTTGGAGAACCAAGGAGCTACACGCTTGTGAAGAGAGCTGTCTGGTGAAATACGACGCAAGACCAGAGGTGAGGCTTCGGATGGACGGCATCACCTTGAACCGTCTCCTTCCAAGATGGCTCCTGTTTCCTAATGACTTCCTTTCATCTGGCTCTGCCTGTCTGTGACAGTTGAAGCTGTCAGAAGTGTCACTCACATGTGTCTTGGCGTCCTCTTGAGGGACACCTTGGCCATCGATATGTAAAAGACACACGGGCCAACGGCGGGCTGAAATTGAACGGATTTAATCAACACGCTCAACGCTGAGCTCACCTTCTGCCAAATGACGAAGTGATTGAGGACGTGAAATTGCAAACCAGATTTTTCTCAGCTTAAATTGGTTTCACACCTTCAAATCCCTCCTAAATGAGAGTGTAGTGCTTTAAACACAAGTGGAAAATCAAGTTAGGGCTATTCCTCTGTTATTTTGGGGATAACGGCAGACACATCGATAGCTTTTTGACCCCCTTTTTCTTTGTCACATTGCCATAACATGACATAGCTAATTAGCAGTTAATTAGTTAGCTCATGTGGATAAGGGACATGGTATTACTGCAGCGCTGCTGCGTTAAATAAGTGATGTCATTGAGCGCACTTTCAGGAACTTGTCAAACTTTTGTATCCATCGCTGTTTTAGGAAGCTTTGCCTGAATAAACTGACGGCTGCTAGCATGACAGTCAGAAGCTTATCAGACATACAGCTTGTTCACTCAAACGTTTGGCAGAAAAACAATACCATAGGGGTAGGGACATATTTCAGAGACACTGAAGCCTTTAGAAAGAGTTGCTACAGAATGTTTATGAAAGCCGTAAACTTTTAACCACTTCAAGGGCTGATGAATATGTATGTGTTCTGTGGCGTGTGGTTTTTCCCTGGTCTACATCTGGTTTCATGGAAGTTTGGTTCTCGGAGGGTTCAGAATATATCCCCCACGCCCATCACCATGACCTCCCCGTGCTGTCTGGAAACAACTTCCTCCCACACAGGATGTGCTTCCAGAGACTACTATTACTGGTTGTTTGGTGGTGCCCCCTGGGGTCGCTTGGCCTCTCAGACTCCCAGCTCTTAGCCAAAGTGATTCCGACAGGCACATTAAAATGCAAATTCCTGCCTCGATGCTCATTGCCATTTTGTCACTTTCTCTCTCCTTGCGTGGCGTTTTGAGGGAAAGGAATTAAGAGTGCTGGCCCTGGGGTTGAATATTCAAATGGTCACCTGATTACCCCGCCATAAAGTACCCATGTTCCCCATGCTCTCATTTCATGGCTTCTCTCTCCACTTACTGCCCATCAATAAGTGTTTGTGGTGAGGAGCCCGCCCTCAAGGCTCCCAGTGCCAAACCCATCCGCCAGGCTCTTACTTGTACTCAGCAAGGAAAGAGAGAGAGAGCAATGTGCAGTCAAACCAAATTCTACTGACCACCTGGGGCCTAAAGGAAAACACCATCACCATACAGCACCACCACCCCCCCCCCCCCCTCCCCCAGCACCCACCTCTAGAAAGCCTAGGGCGGGGCATTGGGGGCGGGGGAAACAACATACTGAAATCACATACAGATTTCTTGTGCGTCTTCACTTCCCTGATAGAGGTCAGTGCTATTATTGGAACACTGGAGGCCTGGCCAGCTTTCACCTCCCAATTAGCAATAATTAGTGTCTAATGCATCAAATGAATGCGATATGACAATTCAGATTCTGCATAATGAGCCCACAACAACGAGCCTCAGCTCGCTGAGAAATGCCACGCTCCCATTGGCTGAGTGATCCTCACCTCTGCCGCTTGCTCTTTTCCCAGCATGCCTGCGCTGAATGGGTAATGGTTTGTGCGAGGCGCATGGAGGTGGTGGTTGCGGGGGGGAGGGTGAGCCAGTCTACCCACGTGAGCCCTACCCCCCCCCCCCCCCTCACTGTCACCCGCATGCCGCATTGTCGTCTTCCGCCAACCTACCCGGAGTAGGTGTCCCTGCCACCGCTGCTGCCTGAGGCGAACATGTGTTGGAAAACTGCAGGGGGAACTTGGAATGGGGGCTCCCGGTGTCAACGTGGCTTCCAGCTAATAACACCATGTGCTGCTCCTGACACTCTACACGTCCCGGCAAGGCCAGGACCACCCGGGGAATCAGACCGCGGAGCGGCGCGTTCGTCCGTATTTACATACCGCATGTCTGCCCTTTAGAGAAACTCTGCCTCTTCCTGTGATCTCAGCATGGACACTCGTCCATAACGAAAGTTTGCCGCGGGGGGAGATTCATTCCAAGGGATTCGACTGGGATTCCTGGAGAACGTAAACCGTTCTGAAGTCTGAAAGCCTACATCTGTGTGTGTGTCTTTGTGTGAAGCGGGGGAAACCAACAAAGGAGTAGAGACTGTAGACAAAGGAAAAGTCTACGGTGAAAGTCACTGGAGAGAACAGAATGGAAATAGAAAGTTCTAGAAAGTCTTGTTTCGGTTGGTTCTGAACTCCTAAAACTTGCAAATAACCAAGGTAGCTAAAGCGGTAATTCCGGTGTCCACTGTGTTTGGCAGGTTGGTGTGTGTGTTGGACATCATTACCCCGATCAGAGCACAATCATAGCTCCACTATGTCTGACTGCAGCTCTTGTCTAGTTCTGTCTTACTAATTGGCCATGAAGCAATGTGGCCATACAGGGGCTCTTAAATACAACATGTGCATAGATCAGAAAAAAATATATATAAAAATAAATTCTAATACAGTACTGTATGTAGTACTGAACTAATAATATGTCATTCAAGCCAACCCTATAACCCTGCACCCGGTCTGAAAGAAATGTTTTCAGTAGAACAAATGTTTACAGTATAACAAAACGACGGCACTACATCCAAACAACAAGAGATAATTATCCTCAGGCACATTTCAGCACCAGCTTGGGTGAGAGACAACAGTGGCAACGAGAGAATATCTGGCTCTTAGCTCGGCTACCCTCTGCCCTGCAGACCCTAACCGCAAACACACACACGACACACACACACACACACTTCCAGCCACGGCCAGACCAGGCAGCCAGATGAGCTGATGGTGGGAGTGGGAAGAGAGGAGGCACCAGCTGGGTTCAGACGTGGGCCTCCAGGGGGGGTTGCCGTGGCATCTGTCAGCCACCGGTACGTTTCAGATGGACCAGACGGCCGAGGGCCACTGAGGCCCAGGCAGGGCCCAGTGACAGGACACCGAGGAGGGGGGTCCATTTCCACAGCTGCATCGAGCTGGTTCCGACTCGAGCCAGCTGGGTTAGATGGCTTCCAGAGACAACACAAGCAGCCTTCTGGTCAGGACAGATCACAGGGAGGCGACTCGCCGTCAAAACACATCTTGGAAGAAACCGAGCACACATGGCAACACGAACAAAGTAACGTTCTACATTGAAACGCAGACAAGAACTGGCATTTAAGACGCAGGGAGACGCCACTGCCTTAATTGTCCCGACTCCAACTTTTCAAGATGGCAATGGGTTTAGGAACAGCTGACAGATCACTCACCGCTATTAATAATGGGCCGCATTGATGACTGCCGTCTGATTGCTAGCTTAGAACCCAGTTCCATAGAGAATGAAATGCACCAATGTCATTTCCAACATCCCTTGGAAAATGTCCACTGGCCCAGTGCTCGATTCCACGGTTGGATTTAATAGGTTTGCTTGTTCACTCAGCCTTTGTAATGATCGCTGATGTTATTTGCATTTTCTCTATGATGCTGTGAATCAGATTGAGAACCCTCTGGTCTCTCAACCATCCCCCAATGCTTCACCTGCTGAATTCACACATGAGTTGATTACCCACAAGTTCTCCATCTGACCTAATGTGTTCATGGTTTCGCTCGGAATGTGATTACTGTTAAACACAATCTAATAGGCTGTTTAATCTCTCTTTATTCACGAGTCCGACATATCGAATGCAGATACGATTGTCAGCCACGCCACTCGGCCATTCTGGTCATTGATTATTTTTATGCAGTAATCACACATGGTTATGTGTGATTACCCCCCCCCCCCCTCTCCCCTCCCCCTCCCCCCCTCTGAGGGAGTCATGAATTGTGTTCAATCCCTTTCAACTTTGTTCAGCTTTGGAGACGGCCTGACTTACATCATGACTTCAAAGACTCAGGTGTGAACTCTTTAATGCAGCACCTCAGAGAAGATCGACCACAGGAATGCAATTACAAGGTTTATTTCAAACAGCCTTTAACGTTCACATTTGCACATCATTATTTTGTATCTTTGTAAAATACGTTAGAGGGGGGGGGGGGGAGTCATGTGTGCGGTTGGGGTTGGGGCTGCCTCGTCATGGTTACGTCCATGTTAGCTCCCTTGTGCTCTGAGAAGAGAGTAATTAACTTTGAACACACTAGTTGAAGAACATTCTGGTCTTCCAGCAAAGACAGGGGATCAAAGTACATTCAAACCAGGTCATGGCTAAATGTTGAATTATTCCTCAGTACATTCTGGTTTTAGAAAAAAAAGATTAAAAGTTTTGTGTGTTTAAATACAGCACCGTCGCTATTATGTTCCTAAGTCAAAGTAGTTTAGTAACTCTTTACCTTAAGCTGAAGTTAATTATGTATTTCCTGCTTTTGGTACAGTACAAGGTAACAAAATAACATTTAATAATTCAGCAATGCCTTCATAACTTCATATCCCCTTGAAATTGACATTGATATACAAGCTTGAAATGTTCTGTGTTGGTTCTGGTGCTTCCGGAGGACATTTTCAGCCATGTAACAGGGAGGTTACATATTCTGATGACAGCAATCCAAAGATGCGACCAGTGTCCAGAATGCTGACATTCTGTCCAGATATAATATCAAATGAATGGCTAGTGTCAAGAAGGCTGACATTTTGTCCAGATATAACATCAAATAAATTGTCATTGTCCAGAAGGCTGACATTATGTCCAGATATATATAAAATGAATTGTCAGTGTCCAGAAGGCTGACATTATGTCCAGATATAATATAAAATGAATTGTCAGTGTCCAGAAGGATGACATTATGTCCAGATATATTATCAAATGAATGGCCAGTGTCCAGAAGGCTGACATTTGTCCAGATGCAACAACTCTGTGTCATGCCCCTGCTGTGACGCTGTTTTCTGTTTCTCTTTCCTTTGTGTTCTCCTCCCGCCCTTTCCCTGTGTGTGCGTGTGTGTGTGGTGTGTGTGTGTGCATGGGCGGAGTCTCCCGGGACAGACAACCATCCTCACCTGTGGCAGATCAAGCAATCACCGCTCTATGTAGACCCTGCTCACCATCCAGACTCTGCCAGATTGGTAACTCCGCTACACTAACATTAAATACTTACCTTTTTTGAACCTTCGCCTCACAAGTCCGTTTTGAAGGTCGAACATTGCTGTACCGTAACACTCTGGACTATCTAGCTGGAGTCTGGATTCACAAGAAATGAATGCATTACTTTTTTGACTAAAATCTGGATAGACTTCAAATTCATGTTTATTCATTAGTAACTCTCTCTCTTGTCTCTTTATCTCTATATCTCTGTCTCTTAGATATCTGCCCTTGAAGGAAAACAACGGGGTTTTTTCAAACCTTCAAAACTTTACACAATGACAACTGAAAACAGAACATATATACTCTTGCCTGAATAATGGGGTGAATGGATGTTCTGTTGGGTAAATAAACAAGAACCTTATCGGTGGGCTAACACAGTCGCAGATGCTGCATTTGTGATGTTTACTATTCTGGAGGCAATGTTCTTATACATAATCAGATTTTACATGAGGCAGATCTTCAAGGGGTTTGGGTTGAAAGCACACAAACACCTACACACATATTCACACACACACGCAAGCAGGCAAACTGATGCGGATCGCATCTCAGACTTCCGGAGCAGCAGCCAGCCAGCCATTTAGCCAGCCAGCCAGAATACCAGGCAGCCAGTCAGCCAGCAAACATGCGTACCAGCCTTAGCATCAAAACTACAAGGGATCTTGTAGGAATAGAGGTCATGCAACCAGCCAGGCTGTACCATGCAAATTGCTTTTTGATTCACACAAGATGGAAGCATGCTTTTGATCTGCCGTCTCTCCAACACACACACACACACACACACACACAAGACAGGCTTCTTCCCCGTAACGACTGACAATTGAAGAACGGCTGATGCTGCGTGTGTTTACAGAAGGCCGGTTCGGCGTCGTCTACAGACGGCAGTGAGCTGAACCCTGCCCATAGCGTTCCAGCTTTGATGTCATTGTGCGCCGTGCGACCCTGAAGGAAGCACAACACAGGAAGCTGAGTGGAAGAGTGCTGCCAGTCGGATCACAGGAGAGAAGGTTGTCTGTTCTTGCCCGTGTGCACGTGACAACTGAGCCGCCATCCGAATACTGTGGTCTGTCTGCTAGTTATTCTTCCTGTATCAGTGGACGGCAATCTCCACCGCTCGTCCTCTTCATTTCACACCTATTTACACTGTCTGGAATTGGTTGGATTTGACTATGGTTGGGAAATTGACTGGGAATGAAGGTTTAGTTTGAGTTATTCCACCGTGGGCTTGTGCGTGTTCAAGGTGATGTTAATATCTATGAAATGTGATTCCTAGGCAGCGTCGGTGTGATGTACCTTGGGCGCGTGGAGGCCTATTGCTGAAAGGTGCGACACACGCTCCGCCTTTCACCGACATCTCAGCCAGTCACTCTGCTCCTCTCGCCGTCTCTGTCTCTTTACTTCCTGTCAACCGCTTTCATCGTCCCCGAAAAAAAAACATACTCATCTAGACACACATTCGCCCAACTGCATGTTGTCAGTAAGAATGTGTTTTGGTCTCTGAGTCTTTCTCTTTTGGTTTAATTGCCGCCTTAATCCTGCAAGGTAAATCCAAAAGTTCTGTATCTCCTTAATTAAGCAGCTGCATTTGGTATTTTCTTATCATTGCAAAGCAAACAGAATGGAGGCAGTGGGGCTGTGGAATAGCAATTATGCTTCTAATGCACCAGGGACAAGTCATTCTCCTAGCTTGCATGTTGCGTGTCGTACTGTAGCCTATTGCGTACAGTAAGCCCTGTGTCGCTGAATCTAATATCAGCTGAACACACAGAACAACAGAGACATACCACACATGACACTAATGTACGTTGGTACATTAGTGTCATGTGTGGTATGTTCACCCTCCTGGTCGTTTCATGAAGGGAAAAATGTACACCCCGTTGTAGCTGATTATAGATCTAAAAGTAAATCTGAAAGTCATGCAACCTAATGAAGATCAGAATAACCAAACTGCACTTTTCAGAGAGAAAACGTATAAATCGGTCAAATTCGACGGAACAAAACCGAAGGTTAAGAAAAGGAACACAAGCTAAAAAAAACGTGCCAATCATTCGACGAGTCTAAGAGGGAGATGGTTTGTAACTTCAGGAGAAAGTGTCACAAGCTTGATGTGTATTGCTTGTACCCCCTGAAGGCTCTCTCGGACTGTTATTTTCAGAAGCAGTCTGTTTTCGGTGGGGAGACATGCTCATGTCTTCTAGACTTAGCCCCAGGTGAGTCATCTTCCTCTTTTAGATGCCCTTTTATATCGCCTGACATAATAGCTACGAATTACTCTGACAAAGTAAGCGCTGCGAAGCTGTCAGACACGAGCCTAGTTGTGTTCCAGCTCCTCTGCGATTTTAAGAGCAGAAAGTTAAAGGCAGGACCCTAACCCAGTCCCTTTAGGATGCAGAGGTAAAGCCGGGCCTTGGAGTTCGTCTGAGCTGCGAACGGTCAGAGCATGCAGACCATTAATCCTGAGGAAAGGCGCTGCAAAGCTAATGACCTGTCGCGCGCGTTCCTGCCGTCTTGTGTTGCTAACCCCGGCTCATGCTGATCAGGCCACCGAGTGAAAGGCGAGGATTATGTCGGCTTTGTTTGTTTGTAGGAAAGGGAAAGGAAAACAGGATGCGGGAAGGGGAGGGGTTCAGGCCAGCCAAGCACTCCTGCCTCCAGCCATGTCCTCCAAAACAACCCACAGTTACCTAGCTCCCAAGCTTCCCTGTTGTCCGACAGATAACTGTCTCTCTACACAGGTCAAAAGCATGTAACATTCTTCTTCTTTTTCTTCTTCTCAGGTGTACAGCCATCACATAGTGTTGAAGCGTGTATTCAAATAGCTTTGAATAATTGAATGAATATCACATCATATGGTATCCCTCCAGCCATCAAAATCTGGGCAAGTGTCCCTGCCCGTGTTCCTTGAGGTGTTTATTTTCGGCAAGGCGTGCTCCCTGGTCTCTCTTTTACCATGAGACTGTAACCAGGCCTGACATGAGGTGTGAGTCCCACATCTACTACTCCCCCCCCCCCTCCACCCCTTCATCAATCTCAGTCTGGAGACACCCCCGTACAGATGATTGACGACGCTCAAACACCGCCTGGAAGAAGCCCCAGTGGACAGATGAGGATCACAAATCTCATATCTCCCTCCCTCCCTCTCTCTCTCCCTCTCTCAGTGTCTCTCACACACACACGCACACACAAACACACACTAAACATGGCGACGTTCTCTTGTTCCCTTCCTCGCCATCTCCCCCCCCCCCCCCCCCCCCCCCCCGTTCAGTCTCAATGGAGACAAGCGGACTGGAAGACACAGAAGACACGTCCGATTCGGAGGGAAGAAACGACCGAAGTGAAGGGTGGCAGCCGAGGCCGGAGCGGGGGAGCCGTAGGGAGCTGGTGTGTGTGGGGCTCCCTGGACCAAGAGCCCGCCATCCCAGCACAAAGACCAGAAGCGCAGCCTCTGAATGGAGAGCCACACACAACCTTTTGTGCTTCCTAGACGCCGTGGCCTTTGATTTCTTCTCCTGCTCCGGGAATAATTATAAAAATAGCCTTTTCATGTCACAGTCCACCTCATCCCTCCCCACAACCTCTCCACCTTCACCCCAAGAGTCTGGGCCCGTATTATTAAATAATACCACTGACTTTCTGGGTAGTGGGAAGGCCAGTTCTGTTATTGTATCTGAAAATAGATGTTAAAGCTGTCTTGTAGCGATAGGTGAACTTCTTCCTACCACTATGACAGGCATCCAGTAATGAGGGCAACTGTTGTAGTATGTGTCTGTGTGTGTGTGTGTGTGTGTGTGGGTGTTAAAAAAAAAAAATGACTAAATGTTAAGATGCAGCATTGTCATGAGAGCGAGACCTACAGATCTTCATCAAGATTCAAGGCCATTTTAATCATCAACTTCGTGATTTAATGCCGTGAAAAAATGTCGAAAACATTATCGTGCTGCTGGCAGCCCACCATTTCCAGGAGCCATGAAGGCCCTTGACTCCGCCGCGATGTCCCTCTGTCATGTCATTCATTAGCGTAACGACCCATCGATTTAGCATTTACCTAACAATGGAGAAGGACCCATATTGTAGATGGCAGGCGAGCCAAGTCAATCACACAGAAAGGCGCCCCGTGCATCTTCGAACAGGGAGGTGATTAAAGCGACTCGGAGCTGATGAACGCGTCTGCTTTCGCAGGGGGAAACAGGCTGGAACCTGCACAAGCACACCTGAACCAGGGGTTGTCTCTCTCCCTCGCCAGCCTCTCCCTTTCCAGTGCGAACTGACAGCAGGCTCCCAGGTGTGGATGTGGGCTTCCGTGTGTACGCGCACATGCTGGGCTATGATAGGGTTTGGCTCGTCGCTCCTTGGTTTGAGGTGAGCTGGCTGTGTGGAACGAAGGAGGGGTGGTGGAGGGGGGGGGGGGGAGAGCAACAGATGGAGTTGGCAGTGCTAGTGAGGGTGGGAGCGTGTTCCCAAGGATTCGCTATCCAACAGAAACAGCTTGAAGTCGCGC